>DWEI01002076.1:0-15109 GCA_018245875.1 Mysoria ambigua | reverse complement strand
CGATGCATGGCAATAGGCTCACCACCTATTCCATAGTGGGACGTAAACGTAACCGGTGAAACGTGGGACTGTTCTGCATTCCTCTGCCTACCTCTGGGGATTACAGGCGTGAAGTTACGTTATTTTACTAACATATATATTTAAATAGACAAATACTTGTGCTCATCACACAAATATTTATTCTGGGTGGGAATCGAACCCACGATCCCCGGCGCAACAGTCAGGTTCACTAACCGCTGCACCAACGGGCCAGTCAAAGTTAGTTCTCTGTTGGATAGTTTTATTTCTGATCCTATCCTTCATAGAAACTCCGAGCATAGCTAACTCTATAGCACTGTGATGACATTATTTTAGCCAATACTAATAAATTCTAATTTATAGAATTAAAGAACCTATAGCTAAACAACGTAGAAGAATTAAAGAATCCTATAGCTATACAGCCTTATACACTAATCACGTTCATAAGATTTCAAATTCATATCTATTATTCTCGAAGAGGTAAGCAGAGGAGTACAGTACGTTGCCGCGTCTCACCACTTACTTTCACATCCCACTTAAGACATGGATTATATTGCCGCACACAGAGTATTTAACCAGACTTTTAACGAATACAAGAAAATCCAAATATTAAAGAAATCCAATAGTTCCCAACCCGGAATTTGAAACCAGGATCCATGCATAAAATTGTTTGAGTGCACATGTTGAATATTACAAGTTGTTTACTCGCGCGTTCGTGCGAAGACCGAAAATATCGGTGGATCTAGTATAAACAACGAACATAGAAGTACGTTTTATAAAAAAAAAGTGCTTCATAAATGATTTCTTCGCGGATCCTAATGTTACTGTTCAATCAAAGTGTTCAACTAATGATTCGTGAAATAAAATAGCACATGCAGACACCGCTATAGCACCTTGGCGTGTGCCATGTTGTAGAAATTGGCCGGAAATGTGATGTGACAGTGACAGCTGTCACGGTTGTGAGGCGCGTGTTTGTTAACGCGTTTAATTGTTTGTTTTGCTGCTTCGTTGACGCCCGTTGACGGTTTAAATTAATGTTGTTTAATATTATAAGCGTGTGTTGTCTTTGATGTTAAATCCTTGCTGTTATGTTATGGATTGAAAAGAAGAATAGATTTTTTTTAATGGCACGTACTGCAGTTGGGTAATCAATAGATCCCGGAAAGTGTTCCATCACATTGAATAAAAGTTGTGACACGCTTGGGTGCGAAACTTATAAATATGTGTTATTTAGCTTATTTAGTTTTTTTCAGATAGACGCAAAATGATGATGCTCGGTCTGTAAACTATTTGATTAGTTTGCCAAATAAATAATAAATAAGAGAAATGTCAGTTTTCTTCAGGTCTTCGTTCTTCTGCATAGTTCGATTTTAGTAGTCACCTCTAAATAGAAAGCTTAAGGCCTTTTCATTACAGATTGCATTAATAATCCATAACTCTCAAGAATTAATGGGAAAACGATAACGATTTTAAACATACACTCACAACTTGAATTAGTTAACTTTATAACTGATATAATAGTATAAATGATCCCAGCTTAGAGTTTATTATAAGGTTGAAAAGACAATACATGGTTTGACTTTGCAATGAAAAATACTTGAAATAGCGAAAACAAGATAGCACTCCGATATTCATTCATGTATTTATATATCAGTGTGCATGCAGCTATTTACGAAACTTTAACGGTAAATCAGCTACATTTCGATCAGGCGGACAGCGCGGGAATATTTCGCATTTCGATAAAATTTCAACTTTTGTCAAGTTCCAAGTCAGGAATGAATTATGGCTATTTGTAATACACATAAAAGCCAACCTTATCGTTGTTCACAATAGAGACGATATTTGAATGTAGGACGTTATGTCACCGGATTTACTGGTGAAGGGAAATGAAATTCGAAAACACATTTTGACTGTACCTACTTTTTTCATTTTAAAGTTGGAACGTCCTTTAGGCTCCCGGAAATCTCATAAGGTGTCATGTTCGGGAATTTGTTCAATATTGACTCACCTGCTATCTAGTATTTTATTGGTATAGGTACTTGGCGGAAGTTTATTTGTCTTGAACGACTTCTTATTTATTACGCTTGAGATTGGTGTCCGTCGAAAGTAATTGGATGGCAAGTTTTTCTCTGTAAAGGTCTCGGATATGTCTTACATAATACTTTTTTTATTATTTGCGCTTTACGTGTTTGTATGAGACAAAACCGAATTACGGTTATCATTTTATTTAGCTTTTTAAATTATTATAACTACAATAGTATATTGATTGCCTCCATGATCATGATGGTGTATCATCGGGAGGTCCTGGATTGAAATTCCGCTACCAGCACTACTGAATTTTTCTAATTGAGATTTTTTAGATGTGGCTCGGAGTCTGGAATTGTGCCCGGTGTATGGCAATAGGTTTACCACATATTTCATAATGGGCTGTAAATGTTAGTGGTGAAACTTGGAAGTGTAGTGTACTCCTTAGCTTACATTTTCGGGGATTACGGGTGTAATATTACAATCCTATTTTATGTAAGATACGTATGCCTTTGGGCGACAGCGACCATTTAATACTGATGATTGTTCCTGTAGCCGTCTCTAATAACAGCAAGTCATTATAGTAGGTAATTAGAGAACAAATCAAAGTAAAAGTATGTTCAAAGCCACTGCTAGTACAAACGAGTTGATTACGTGTCTGGGGTGTAGTAAGTTTGTTCAGAACTCATTAGTAAATTTAAAAGTGGAACTAAAGATTTACCGCGCGATTTCTGCCAACCCGATAGCTTTTAGTACCTACTCTAAGACGGCGCTACACCACGCTCGAAGTGTTGCATTGCGCGCGAGGAACGAGAGAAGGAAATATGTATTGATGAAATAATACAAAGTTCGGACAAAAAAGGGATAAGGTCAGCAAGACGGAATTCTATCAGTCGTTACTCTACTCCTTATTTCGGTGTTTGAAAATAGAAAAGTGAGAACGTGAGGTCCTAATATTTAGAAATACGTTTAAATATCTTGAGTTGTGCTAAATTACACTCACTTTATCTAAGTTAAGGTGACCTCTTACTAAAAGAGTAGCGAGAGTTTTATTTTTTCTATGGTTCGTATAACGTACGATGAAAGCATTTGTTCTAATTAAATTAATTTTAAAATACTAAGAAGAAAACCAGGTTAAAATCAATTTTATATGAGCATGTAACTGATGAAACATAGAAGTATACTACAATACGATGTTCTGATGACGTAACAACACGCCTGTAAGGTAGAAGAACCTAAAGATATTTGCGACCCATAAGCCAGTGGAAATTAAAGTTTTAGTGACTCGTGTGAGAAATATGCCTATTCGTGTGAGAAATATGCCTATTCGTGTGAGAAATATGGCTAAAAATACGTAACGGTGGTCGAATGTAGAGGAGCTGAAACAAATAAACTGGTCGCTTCTATATCAGGAAGATCGAACAATATTTTAGTTGTGTCAACATTTTCAATAATTTAATACTTACTTGTGTAAGCACTCTGGCACTTATTACGGAACAGTTTATAATACCGTCGTCGTACATGATTGTGGGCGTACACCGTTTTATAACATACGGTCGGCGAACATGAATACGAAAGAAACATTACATACCGAAAGAAAAATGTGCGCTTTCTTTATGAATAATAAAATTTTTATTTAACAAATAAATTGTCGCTTCATGACACCGAAGGACCAATAAAGACGGTGAGCGGCGTCCGACGGCTCACTACTATACGAATATGATTTGTACATTCAAATACGTTACGTACATATTTATTATTCCCGTATATGTTAATTGTTTGGCAATATATAAAGGGACCTGCAATACAGTGAATTTCAAATGGTAAGTAAAACAATGGTAATTGAAGAAACACAAAGTAATTTCCCCGAAAGAGATCTCGCTCTATATGTATAAATAATGAAATAAATATACTGTAACGTAAATTTACTTTTTTACTAAACATATTTTCACTTAAGATGGAAAGTTTAACTACTGATAAATTAAATTTGTACCTTTTAAATGTGCTACTGTGGACTAAAGCGCAATCTCAGATTTTAACAAGAGCAATGGGTTTGTGAACAATTCCGAATGGCCGAGTTGATACTGACAACTCTAAGACAGAAAACTCAATAGCATCTCATCACGGAAACGAACTTAGGATCACACAATTAACAGTATCCCTTTAAACCACTCGACCAATGCCATAGATAACTACCTAACATTAATTGCGTCAATTTAAATGCGATTAGCCTAAACTCATTAGTTTAGGCTAATAGCATAATAGTATTATTCCCACACAAGACTGGGAATAACACTGTTAGTAACATTTTACTAAATTTACATTTTACTTATGAGTAAGTACTAAGTAATATTCTTATTAACATTTAATAAGTCAGCATTCTTCTGGTACCCTTACTATTACTAATGGGAAAAATCTTCCGGTTAGAAGTTAGGAGAAGGGCTAGGGGGAGGCAAATTGAACGCGAATATAGATCAGAAATACGATACGAATGATGATATTGGTAAAACAGTGAAAGTCGTCTTAATTCAGCATATGTACAATCGTTTCGCTGCGTACTGGACATGATTCTTAAAGATAACTTTGAAATTGATTATACATAGTTGTACCAATTGTACCAATTGTACCAAGTAATGTGGAAAATTAAACATTCCATCACGTTTTCCAACCGAAAAGGGGTAGGCAGAGGATTTTGGTATTCCCTCATGTTTCAGCAGTGACGTGTGCGTCCCACCACGAAATATCCCACTATTGCCATTCAATTATCCAGAGTCAGAACAATTACTTTGAAAGGTAACTTTGAAAAATCTAAGTTAGGAAACCCTTAAGTAGAACGTGTACTATAGCGAGAACTCTCCAATCGTGGTCATTACAACAGGACATTGATAGAAGTGTAAAAATCGTGGAGAAATACTACGAGTCTTTCACACTTTCGTCTATTGTCGAAAGTTTAAGCGGTAATCGCCTCTGAACTTTATTAATCCGCTATTATTATGATATTACTGAAGGTTCCAGAAGCATTACCAGCATTGTGAGAAGTTCTCCAACTAAAGTTTCTTACATGAGAAGATTTTGGAGCTTTTGTTTTGTGTCGAAATTACTTGATCGGTTACTTGAAGTAAATATTAGGGGCTAAGAAATAGTTGCAGAAGTTTTGTAGTACACGTTGCTGGTTAATATGTGTAATTAATTAAACGTATTTTAGTTACGTAAATGATATTTTATTATGTACGTAATATGAATTCTTGAAACAACTGTACTGCAAGTAGTAGTGCCTTTGTGTGTTTTAGCTAAGATACAGATAAAAAAAATCGGTATTATTGTTTATTCATATTTTGGTTGTTCTTTCGCAATTCCCAGATTCAAAAAATTGAACCATTTATAATTACATTTGGTAATATTTTCCTTGTGCAACCTTCGTTAGCGTTTTGACAAAAACTATTTAACGTTTCTCTTTAATTCACTGAAACCATTAATATTGATATTGACCCGAACACCTCATTTCCAGTAAATATCTTTCACAACTCCACTCGTGCTAAGCGAAACTGCCAACGGATTTCAAACTTTGCCTGTTATGTCCCGCTCGCCAGCATAATTAGGGACATTTCAAACACGTGGTGATCTTACTGACTCCCTATTTTGCTCTCAGTGTACCTATATTTGGTATAAAATCTCGCTGATTAATATAATTTAGACTGTTATATAACATTTATATATAAGGGTTATATAGAATTTATACATATGTCTACAATCCTGCTAACCATCCATATTTCTATATGAATAATTTCATATTTAACTGACTGAAGAATCTGGTTTCCCTTATGAATACAAATGTAGATAATTACAATCACATTGTAGAAACGTAGATAAATACAATCACATTCTTGAGATATATAATACAATATATTAATGGTAAATAGAAATTAAAAATAAATTGTATAAAAAAAAATAAACTTAACAGCACGCCTCTAATACCCGAAGGGGTACGCAGAGGAATGCAGAACATTCCACCAGTTACATTTACGTCCCACTATGGTGAATAGGTGGTGAGAAAAATATTATTGCAATGTTTATCTACAAAAATAAATCGTAATGGAAACTAATTCGCCGGTCAGGCCGAAAGCCTGGAATGCGCCTATATAGATAAACTACCCCAGTGGATTGGGAGAAGAGATCTGACGGCAAAGAATTCCCCAGGTGTATATGTCTGCGTCTGGGTGTACGTGGTGGTCTTTGCTTATGTACTTACATAATATTCAAGGTATAGGTTCTCCTACTAATTATTATAATAACTTTCATTGAGCACACATGGGTTAGATGGTAAAATTTAACAACGATTATACTTCTGATATTTAATTATGAAGGAAAACCTTTGTGTGTGTTCGAAGATGTACATCTAAAACTTGGCCTATTACGCCGTTAATCACAAGTCTAATTACGGCTGTTCCGAACACACGGTGCGAATTATGAAAATTTTCCGCAAAAGTGAAAGATTTTGGCTACGTATACCTACATGTATGTATTATCAACATTTTCGGCAATACGGAACAAGGCGCAATACCACGTATATAATATGTAATAGGATTAGTTACTAAATAGTAATCATTATGTCCTTTATTTATTATTACAATCTTCGAACATAACATAAATGACCGTTCCGTTTCCTGTTATATATAAATACAGATGCGCAAGATAGATAGAAATAAAACTAGATTAGTGCTCCTTAACGAGTTCTAGAATTTTATGTTGTAGTTGGGGAAACGAGGCGTGGGAACGAGCTATTTTGAATATATCGTATGTTTATTTTGTAGTTTCAGGCGACGAGGAACAGCGTTTTGTTTCAAACACACATTAGACTTATATAATGTTAAATTACGCAACATGTCACGACAGCACGAACAGTTCGGCTTTAATATAATCAAAAGTGCGTTACCGTAATATATAAAGCATAACTCAAACAACCCGTGTCAAAAAACAACGGCCAGCATTAAACACCTCATTTGGAGTTTCTAATTTGACCCTCTTTAATGATATGGGGGTGTAAGTTTAACGTTCAGTGGTTTTTGCATGCTAACTTCAACATTTTATTATTAAATACATGTTCCAAAGTGGCTTTCACGGAGCTGAGCTGAATGTGATATTACAGTTCGTATGTTTGTTTTTAAATAATATTGGACACGACTAATATAACATGTTCTAATTCCATCCTAGAACCAGTCACAGGCGGGAAAAACCTTTTTAAACACTACTAGTTTGTATATTGAGAGTAATTGACTAATGGACTATGCAAAGCTTGGCTATTCCACTGTTTGACATGGAATTCCTCAAAGAATGAGGCAGGTCAAAGCCGTACTTTGCCAACCTGGCTAAATGAGGTTGATAGCCCTACTAATATCGACAATTCGACTTATCGACATAATATCTACTAATATCGACATTTAAGAATTCAGTACGTTTAAAAGCAAACTAATATAAATAATAAAGAATTTAGTTTCTCTGATAACATAACATTGCACAGTATTTTGAACTATTTCACAACGTTTATTTGTCTCTTTCTTGACATTGCACTGATACTGCTCTAGGCTACAAGCAAGCTGATAGATAAAGACAAAAGCGTCTAACATTTTTGGTGTCTTCTTTTTTGTTAGTTTTCGACGTCGAGGTTAAAAAGAAAAAAAAAACTTTCTGATTACAGTTCGCTGCCATCAGACAAATATCTTGATGTCTCTTTTGTTTTTATTTTAACATAGAATAGGTAAAATAGAACTGGCACCTTAGTATGACCATGAGATTGTGTGCTTGCATTATTGCAAATAGAGGAACGATTGCGATGGAGACTGTAGTAACCTCTAGCGTCGAAGCGAATTATTAATTGAATTAACATATAGAATAAGTATTCAAAAGAGTAAATAAGTAAATACGTTGTATGTTTTAAGGATAACTTATATATATTTTAACCTTGTCAAGTTTTTATTCCTAAAGACTTTATATACTTTAGACTAGTGTAGACTAAAGATATATACTATAGACTAAAGACTTTATATAGGAATAAAAACTGTCAAGTCATAGGACTTGATAGTTTTTATTTGTATTTCTGATTTAACGATCTATAAATAAACCTTTCTATAATTAAAATTTATATCATTTTGGCGATTAATGATTTATACGAGATCTACATTATAATGTTCCTGTTACAGAAGTACAGCTAATTATCAAATTACTTATTCTATTACTATTATATAACTGAACGAAAATGATTACTTTAATGCTGTTTTTTCACCAGCTGGACCACCTGATCCACTAGGAATAATACAGACATGATAGAGACTAGAAGTTTCATCTACGTAGCAGTCGGATTTATTAATTTATTTATTTATATATTCAGGCCGAGTGGTCATCCCTTGAGACCTAAATATATTATACCACTTAGGAAAACACTACTGTATTGTAGGAAAGCGAGTCCCATACTTCATTCTCGATGCTTGTTCTACTATTCTCACGGAGTAATAGCTATCGTAAAATAAAATGAAAAAAAAAAAGTGGAAGTTACGTAAATAAAACGTGATTTACTTGAAATTTTTACGACCGACTTTCTTTACGGTCGCCGTAAATAAATGGATTTTTAATGGTGCCAGTTATGGCACCATCAGAGTTATTTCTAGGAAACTAGTGGGCTATGAGAATATTTTTACACCAGCTGCGATATTATTAGACTCCGAGAATTTATTACGAAGTTCTATTTTTGTTTTTATTCTAATCGGTCAAATTTCATTACATGCGGTAATCTAAATACACATTTCAAGCTTTCTTTGTCACCACATGGTGGGTACACGGAACGTTTGATGATACGCCAGGGCACTCCTGAACGGAAGGTGGTTTGATAGAACATCTATAATGTCCATTATAGACCATAACTCTCTCCAACACCACGCTGCTGAGCTCGGCCTTCAGCATGCATCCAAACACTGGCGGCCACTTTGTGTACGAGTATATCGACACACTGCTCAGTTGGTAAATCTGTGTACCAAATAATATTACATTCCTCACCAAGAACTATTTACAACAACGTCAAGCGCTAAGTCGAGTTGCTAAGCCGGCTCGAGGTGCACAAGTTTGCTGTTTAAACAGATAGGAGTATCTCCTTGTCAAATGTGTTTCCTGTTTATATTGGATAAAGTCAATAGTATCGTAGTATGATTGGATTCCGAGCAATAACTACGGTGGCTGGAGTACATGAAAAGGTAAAGAGTAATATAAGGGTAATTTAATAAAGTATTTTTTTTATATTTACAAAGCTATAAGAAATGGATGCTTCCGAGTAATGTATGATCAAATTTAATAATGAAAACATCAAGTTAATCGGTGAATCGTGGGAATGATCTGCATTCCTCTGCCTACCCCTTCTGGGATTACAGGCGTGAAGTTACGTACGTATCAAGTTAATGATTACGTCGTTGACTATGTTGGTTGCAAAGGCAACTGCCGATCAACACGTCCTGGATTCAAATTCTTGGTCAGGCAATATTTGACGTTTTTTAACTTGAATTTTCTAGTAGTGGCTCGGAGCCTGGAAATTATTTGCTCGGTGCATGGTGGTAAGCTCAGCACTTATTTTATAGTGGAATGTGCAGATAACTAGGGAAGCGTGAGAGGGTAATACATTTCTCTGGCTACCTTTTCGGAAATCGCAAGCGTGATTTTAGATTTATCTATCATAGATTTATCTATTCAGATCTTGTTAACTATAAGTTAACTGCTGTGTTCAAATCAAAATATTGTTGTTTGCGTTTGTTGCGTTCTTATTTATAAAGGTATGTGGTAGCAAAGGCGTGACACAGGTGCAATGCACGAAAATTCCTTAGAAATAGAAATTCAACTTTAGTTGATCACAAGTGGTGGAGAGGTAATCTGCGTGCCAGTAAATTAGTAATTCACCTCCACAACAAAAAAAATTGTAATTCGTTTCAAGCGGCATTATCCCTTATGCAAAGGAATTTTTTCGAAGTATACTGTTAAGAAATGTCACGTACGGCCCTAATTCGCATGGAAATTAAATATTAACGATGAAAGTGGATAGGGTTGTGGATATATTTCTACCCGTGACAATGTAACGTCAACTCACACTTACATATGTACGTGCGTACCACGGGTACGCCGTTGCATCGTCTCCTCTTACGGCTCATTGTATTGATTTATAGGCTGTCCATATAATTTATATAGCGCTCTGTGTTTTGGCATGCCGCCGGTTTCAATATATTAAGCCGGGTAAACCACAAACCTTGACAGAAATAATTAAAAATATCACATTTTTAACATATAATTCTTATTGAAAATTCATACATACATGTTACGTAATATATATATTTTACACATTAAACTCATGATAGATATTATTGCAATGAGTGCAAGTAACTGCTCTATTTGTGGATCACAATTATCGACATAAGTATCTAATAAGAAAGTCATTTATATAGTTTATCAGCTGGCTGTGTACCTAAGCACAGACCAATTCCTTTTTGATCAGATATCTGTGCACGTTTTGTTCCACGATATTACGAGTATATATTAGAACACTCTGTAGAGTTAGAAAAGTATTTTAATGCGAATTCACACATGCGTTTACGAGAGCGCGTTCCATATCTACAATGGCCTTTAGCGCGACCTAGTCCATATATTGCAGAGACCACGATGTGTTTTGGCAAAACGCCTACCAGGCTATTACACTCGGTGTGGCAGATACCTTAACTCCGAAATACGAAGTTCGGAATTTTGACTATTGCACGGAGCGACGCCATGTTGAAACCGCAATACAACCTGGAGTGGATATAATGAAATAGATCGCATAATCGTAGCACAAAGTCGTGCCTCGGAGAGGACACACAATTTCAATATTTCAGATGTTACGTCGCGAGACAAAGGACATAATACATTCAGGTTTGTCGACGGTACAGACACCTGACTGTCTGCAAACAAATGTTGGAATTTGTTACGAATAGAAAACTATAAAATATGATAATACTGATGATAAAATAAATATCACGTGAGGGTAATAATTTGCGTAACATTAGCACACAAATTGTCAGGTAGATTGCTGGCTTCAACATGTTATTGGATGAAATATCAATATTCTGTTTTATATTAATAACGTTCCTTCGTAATCCTATTTGTACTTACGACTTAAATTCCGGAGTATATTTAACTTTACAAACTATTTCACCTTGTAATGTGCAGATATATTTATAGAATATTTAGAGGCCTATAAATCGGCCTCCGGTACCGATCTTTAGTGATTTCAACCCTTTTACATTCCCTGTATAACAAGAAACGTGCGAAAAAACTCTGCCGTAGAGGTGGCCTACGAGCTGATGACGAGCAACAAAACCGCTGCGATCGTACTATAAGTTCTATTTGATTCATAAAAACCCACAGTAAAATACACGCGGAACTGCAAAAACGTTAGCAAAAGCAATTCAAACAATGAAATTTCCTGACAAAGGCATTATATTATAACTGCTACGAAACAATGTTCGTATATGAGTGTAATGTTGAAACGCAAACATAATTATAGCAGTAATTGTTACACTATCAGATCTTGAACCCGGCCATTGTCGAGTTTAATGAACTTATTATCGGCTAGTTTTGGTCTAGTCGAAGTAAATAATCCTATACAGATTCAACTGTTACTTCAATTAGCTAAAGTTTTAATTTAAATATTATTCTTACTAGTCTCTTTTATTGGTGTACTTTTTTAAATTATTTATTTCACATGGCCGAAGTATTGAGGCAGTGGGTGATGATAAAATTAAGTATTAATTTAAAAGTCAAAAGATCGTGTCTGTCTACATTTTCATCCGTTTATAAGCGAGATGTACGAGTAGGGTATTCACTCTTGTTTTGATAACTCTTACAATACTAGAACCTCTGTTAGGAAAGCAAAAACACTTAATATATTTCTGCTGCAAAGCTGCAAGATTTTGTTTATTTTTATTATGAACATAGTCCACAGATATACTAAGATTTAAAACTTATCATCACGCCTGTAACCCTCGAAGAGGTAAAAAGAGGATTACTACACTCACATGTTCCACCAGAGGCACCGTACTAGGGAATAGATGGTGAGCCTGTGGTGGTGGGGGTGGTCGTCTACACAGTGCAAATCTACACTATTATGTGCCTGACTAAAAATTGCAACTTGCAAAGGTAAATTATAAATTATAAAAGACAAAGTCTTAATACATTCTAAGTAAGTAGGCAAATTTAGAAATATGGTGAATAATTAAAAAAAAAAGTACTCTTTCTCAATGTTAATCATTTAAATATCAAAAAATAAAATTTTCCTATCAGAAACAACACTGACTGTTTTTGTGAACTGAGAGTAAGTGCTTGGAACATCCATACGATTTTTGATTTAAGAATATCACAAGAGCTACCGAGGTGGTAACTTGAGAAAAGCTAAAAGTAGATAAATTGCTCGTCGATACTGGCCGGGCGTGGTCGCGTGTGCGCAAGTGGAACTACGCCAGTTTTATACCAAATATCATGATATTTCACCCAGTAGAACCACGCCCCGTACAAGCATTTCTTGGAATTTCACTGAAAATAATTTTATATTTTGCTTTTTGGACGTTACATGGAAATCAGAATTCGATAGGCGTATTTCTAATTTTGGAAACAATGCTTAGAAACAAACAATATGTTTCATTTTTTTATCATATAGTAGACTAATGTTGGCTGCAATCTTGCTTCGTGGGGAGTTAAGATGACCGTTAAGGTCAACTAATCTATACTAAAACAAACATACTTATCCTTGGCTTGAAAACTCTGTAGTTATATTAATATTTATATTATACAATTTCGCCTAAAATATATTGCTTTTATATCTAATAAAATTTAGTATACCCGTCTAATAGGTACTCGGAAGTCTTTTATATATATCACCAGTTCTGTATAGCCTAAAAGCCTAAATAGCCTAAATAGCCTAAAACATCGTAAAACTTTACCCAATGTATGCAGTTCCATGAAAAATTAGTCACGTCACTAAGTTATTATATAGAATGTTATTTACAGTAGCATTTAAAGTTTAATATAAATCATATGTAAGAAACACTTTAGATACAATTACAAAATACACAGTAGATTACAAAATACACATGTATTTAGTAATCTTCACACCTGTAATCTCAAAAGCTTTAGGCAGAGGAATGCAGAACACTCTTGCGTTTCACCAGTTACGTTTATGTCCCACTATGGAATAGGCGGTGAGCTTATTGCCATGCATCAGGAACATATCCAGACTCTAGACAATTACTATAAAATCTAAATTAGAAAAAAAATGTAGTTGTCAACCCGGGAATCGAAACTTGGACCTCCCGATCGGCAGTCGCACTTGCAACCAACACGACCAACGGAGCAGTCAAAAGTCGAGACATTTTCTAATTATCTGTAAGTAAAATCTTTTAAGGTGTTGCAATTTTCCCTTAATGTAGAATGTAGACTGTATAATTTGCTTGCTATCGGTGTCGGCTGCAGGGCGTAGCCCCATTAATCTAAATACATAATTCGATTCTATCAAATACTACGTATAGTTGCTCACTAGTACATGCATTTATACAATAAATCATATAAATTGTATAAATACTATATATATTCCAAAATATTTAAATATTTTGTATTTAGATCTTTTATAATATCATTTTATTTCGCTTCTAGATAAACAGTAAAGAAAACACGTAACCACTATTTCCCTTCAACATTGTGATTTAGATTTTGGAACAAATAAAGCCCGCTGTCCTGTTTTATAATAAAAACACTTTTGTAATGGTAATTTTGCTATTAAATAAAGTTTATGAACTGTTAAAAATGGACATTTCAATTGTTTCCTTGAGTATACGCTTCCATAATCATAAAGCAATGGGTATTATCATTTCACGGCCCATCTCGTATAATCACCATTTGGGAATTCTTTCAAATTAGCACTCGTAAAAATTCACAGAAAAAAAAAACGCTCACCATCCGACCTTTCATTTTTTCCTTTAATTCTCCTTTCTTTAATCCTCAATAAAAACAACGGTAAGATTCGCAAGAATAGTTATAGCGTTTGGTCGATCGCGAGAGAGTAACGATGCCATGGCGAATGAATAAAAGTTATGATGTTTCATAATTATGAACATCATTAACAAATGTAACGGTACCTAAATATTAATGAAAATAACACACAACTCTACCGGTGATTTTTGATTTAATATGGTATAATATTTAATTATAATAATAATTTTATATTATTATTAAAATATATTTCGCTTACTATGCCTTAGTCAGACAAAGCGGGAGGCTTGGAATCGTTAGGAGGATCGTTAAACGCCACTTGCTCGTTATTTATGGAAATTATCGTCTGATCCGTTACCCGTTTGGAGGTGCCTTGCAGGCTTTTATACGTGATTATAATACGATCTATGTTCTTCGTAATATGAAAAAATGATAGGTTTGTAATTTCAAGAGTGCTACACTTTCACCTATCAAATCATATGAAGACTTAAAAAAGTAAATGAAATTACGAGTACATCCATCGGAATAGACCTCAAATTGGTTTTAAAATGTAGGTAAGATATATAATAGGATTTGTATGTATAAATGTCCAAGGACATCGTTTATATAGACTATAATACTAAGGTAAATGTGTGATAAACATTTTTTTTTATGTGAAATTCAAGTTTCGACATAAAACTTACTACTATAATACTAGTAGAACATTTAATTTGACTGACATATTGCATGTCGTGTCATACGATTATTATCATTTAGAGTACTGAGATGCAGATACACTCGTATCTAGCAGACTTTTAGTATTAATTTTGTAACTGTTCACAGGTATTTCTCGGAATGTCCTCTAAGTCGATGCGAACGATGGATAACAGAAATGAAGATAATTATTTATCGGTAGAGTTGAGATCAGCAATATTTTTTCTTTTTGTTTATTTTACGAAGTTTGAATCATCATCATCATCAGCCTATCTCAGTCCACTGCTGGACATAGGCCTCCCCCAAAGAGCGCCATTGCGCCCTGTCC
>DWEI01002075.1:0-15112 GCA_018245875.1 Mysoria ambigua | reverse complement strand
TGTCTATAGGCGGCAGTAGCCACTTACCATCAGGTGGACTGCATGCCTGTCCTCTACTTCCTTATTATAAAAAAAAATATATAAATCGCAACAATTGTATCATCACGTGAGGTTCTATATGGGATAGGCAGGGAACACCTACTGCCTAAAATCTTGGTTAGTAATCTACACAGGTTAATGCTTCTACATACATTGCTGTATTGAAACAGGCATGCCTTTTTCAGAGACATGTAACTCTAAATTTGATTATACATACAAATAGATTCCGCAAACGTAATTGACATTGGCCAGTTACATCGTGGTCACCTTCGAATGGCGCGAGGCGCGCCAATATGTCACGCGGGTGGTGCTTATGAGAATTGACATGTTAGGGCGTGGCGCCATTTACTGAAATATACTTGTTGTACGCGTTTAACGCTTGGATTCGACACAAATCATATTGTATTTTTATTAAAGCGCCAAATTGTAGGCCTTATGGAACCCGTCACTGTTCTCGCATCGCCAGTTTATCAGAGAATATAAAAATGTATTACTTTGATTCATTTGCCTACTCACGAAGACAAATATTAGACAGTCTTTATAGGAGTTTTTTTTCCCAATAATACTACCTATTAGAAAGTCACGGTATAAGTTGGAAAATATTGCGCAGCGATGACATCAAAATTTGACCGATTAACAAATGGTATCTTAGCTTCTCAAATGTCAAGCAGTTTTTTTAAATGCGTATCGTTCGACGCACGCTACGACCGATACACCTGTACTCGTAGTATCGACGTAACTAATGCCGCCATCAAGTGGGCGTAACGCCGAACTGAGCAACGTAGTTAGTTTTCGAGTCGAATCCAATTAATTATTCATTCAACATATCGATTCACACAAATTGTACCCTGTTTTTTTTATTTAAACGGTCAGTATATATCTCGATACCTGCGCAGTATTCCTCGTGTTCAAACAAAGTACGACCCGTTAACTACATACGTATTGTATTAAAACGGTCAAAATATCGCGATATTATGACCGCCTTGGACTCTGGTTTAGTGCCCGGTGTATGACAATAGGCTCACCTCCTGTCCCGGGGTAGGACGTAAACGTAACCGGTGAAACGTGTGAGTGTACTGCGCTCCTCTGCCTACCTCCTCGGGGGTTAATCGGTGTGGTGTTAAATTTATTATTAACACTTATTTTTGTTTAAAAGTGGCAATGGGACACAAATGTATCACCGTCCGCACTGGTCGGCCCCGCTCAATCTGATTAGCACCGATCGTACGGTGTCTATTGTGACTTCGTAGATACTAGACTATCTGCTTAACCACAGCGCTGCGGGCGTTGTGTCCGTGATTTATCGCCACGTGTTATACCCTTACTATATATCCTTTAAGGAGTAGGCTATAGAGATGAAATTAAAATTAAATATGACTGTAAATAAAGTTGTATGTGCAATATCCGATGATAGTAACAAGGAGTAGGTACATGTGCATATGTGCTACAGTATTAGAATATATCGACAAACACGAGGGCCTCGACTAATACCAACAGATGTAATCAATGAATGGAACCTGATTTCGGATGCTAGAGGCTTTGAATTATTTATATTGCAATTAGCCTCGAGTTACTTAAGAGTTCGGTGCTAGTTCACCGGACGGTAAGCAAAATGTAGCCTGAAGTGGATCGCGCTCCCCTAGAAAAAAGGACGCCGGCAGGAAGTCTTACATGTGGCATTTAAAGTAGAAATGATTTAGCGAAACGTATCGTCCAGTTCAGAGGGGTAACTATAAGGTTTGAATGATACCCGGGCGTACGTTTAGTCGTCAGATGGTACTCGTATTATGTTGCAGGTGGAACTAAATTGTGGAGTGGAGGTGCATGTGGTTCAGTCTCCAAAATGTATCTGATAGAAAACTGAAAGGCGGCCGAAACTGAACTGAAAGAAAGAAACTTCACGTCGACGTTCTAGGCTATGCAGATTTGCTTCTAAACGTTTGTCAGTACACATCACGCCAGTAATCTCCATTAAGGTAGGCAAAGGTGCCACGCCCTCACGTCCCACTATGGAATAGGCGGTGAGCCTATTGCCGTATGTAATATATTTTACATAAAAGATGACATCAATATATTCTAGTGGTGTATATTAATGTTGCTCAATTTTCTAATGTTAGCCATTGCGCCACATTCTCGTGAAATTACTAATATTAAAAGTCATATTTATCCAAGGACGTATCCAACGTTTATTAAGATGATGAGAAAGTCGACATAAAAATTCCGAATTAAAAACGTATCCCGCTACGGAATTAACAATTTTCATTTCAACTAGAGTTCATCTCGTACTTGAGCAAATCCACTGATTAAACGTTTGCTACATAGAAAATACACATCAAGATATTAATGCTATATAAAATACCACATGTTTTTCGACTTTTACATATTATTTAGAATACCTATATGAATTAAAAAGTCGTGCTGATGTTTTTTTTTTAATTACGACGAAAGTTATATTACTCGACAGTATAATACAATATAGTACAAATTAATTTGTGGCTCGCATCTTGCCTTGGGAACTGGAGGACGTGGGAGGAGGTATGCCTCTGCCGGGTGTAGGGTGATGTAGCTTCCTGCGCAGAGGCACCGGTGCGTTGAGTTCCGGGCCTCGGAGTTCTTCTAACAGAACCGAGGAAGACCAACGAGGCAGTATTGATGAGGTACATTCGGCACCACATAACCCGGTATCTCTCCCAAGTACCGCAAACAAAGTGACGGTGAAGACCAAGAGTCAGTTATTTTGGTCAAGCACTTCAGACTCACTGATGGAGGAGTAAAAATCATCGAACTATCTGTCTGTATATGACCAAAGTTATCAAAGCAGATGCAGTTCATTAAGTCAGTAACAATAAGAGATGTTTAGCATTGAACGATCCATCTTCCCTCCGAAGCACATAGTAATAATACAACAATAAATTGAATCAGCTGTTGTTTGCATAAAAAAATAAAATCACTATACAGTATATCTTAGTTCGCTTTGAATCTGCAGCACATCGACGGGCGAATCAATAACATTGTACAAATGTTATTTTAACACAATGCACACAGCTCTATGAAGTGAATTCGTGCACGTGAACGTTTCGTTATAAATGTCTGCGGAAAATAAACACGAGCTCGCTCCGATAAAATTAATTCTTTCTCGCCGGAGCACGGACTGTACGTACGAGTGGCACGAAAGAGAAATTTTATTCTCAACACTTTATAAATATTATTTTAAAACCCGTCGCACGTTCATTGCATCGCGTATCAATTCATTTTTACACGTGACGTCTTCCATCGTTGCCGACGGTATCATTGCGCAGCGTAAGTGTATCTAAACTTCTTTGAAAGTACGATAATTGTCATGCTTATACATCGTTCATTCATCTTTTATGGTTCCTCCGTTAAACATTGATTTATAGAGTGCTTATACACTATACATTGTTTAAACAGTCATTTACATGTACGATTAATAAGAAAAACGTTTAATTTTGTTATTTTAGTAATACCGTTTAGTAATACCATTCGGTGAATCGTGGGAATGTTCTGTTACCATTTTAAAAGTAGGTAATTACCATACGCTTTGCATAGAGGATATGTCGTACAGCGTTTACATTTCTTTGTCACTGGCGCGGCAAGCCGCACGCGTGCGTCCATAGTTTAGAATGGACGTAACTACCCCTGTGACCCAAATATCGTGTCACATCGTAACTACGTCAGTGACATTCGTGGATACAGTAAAATATTTCTAGAAATATTATGTTGTAGTCAATTAATTAATGATTCAAAAATTAATCGTCTATAACAGATGTATTATTCTTTTATAAATTAAATAATACTGTTCCGAAATTTAAATAATAACTAGAGAAAAAATGGCAGCGCGGTTATTACAATTTTAATTGAAAACAAAAATGAAATCTTTCGTGTATTGTTAATTGAATCCCAGAGATAACAGTTTATTTTAATTTTACCACATCGTGTAATATTTTTTTATTACATGTATCATTTTACGAATATTTATTTAAAGGAGAAAACTTAAAAAAGTAAGAAAATATATAAAAAATTATCATTACCTAATACTACCTTACTGAGATATGACTCTAAGGTTATAACAATTTCCTTGGTGCGATACCAATGTCTTGTGTTTGCAAATATAGTGAAGTATAAGAATATATATTATTATATATGATATAATTGTTGTCCATATTTTTGAAGGCAGCTAATGTTACCTGCTAAACAACTAGAAAAACAGCCAAGTTAAGAGAATCAGTGTCACAGATAAAAGTATGATAATAATATTGTCATACAAAAACTGTTATAATGTGTGGTCAAAGCGTAGTCGCATTGAAGGAAAGCCCTCTTGTTGCCTTTGTCGAAGGGCCACAAAATATATAAATATATTAAACCTTTATTAAGCGTGCCAAAAGTAGTTTAACACCAAAAATAATCAATCACAACCAACCCTTGTAACATATCGATCGCTCACCTTCCGTCGCCAACTTTCAGTCGGTAAGTGTCGACTGAAATTGATAATCGGCAAGGGATATTCAAATTAAAACGACCGCAAAACAGTGCTTCAAATGTTTTAGCCTAAATCACTTATAATACAGTCAGGTAGAAATTGTTATACTATTATAATAAAGTATACAAATTATGAATTAGCTATGTACTGGTATAACTGAAGTATGTCGTTTGGGATAACCTGACTAGATTCGGATCTGTTCGAGTCATTTCTTAATGAGATCCCACCGAAGGCAGCAATCATGGCGGCGACTATCTGGTTGGTACCTACCATGTTCATAGATAGACACAAGGAAATATTAATACTGACATATATAAAGTTATGACATATATATGCCGCCACATAAAAAAACATATTGTACAAATGTCTTGTTATTTCTACAATTGATTTACTGTTAACTTAAATCGGTTCATGTTGTTTGTAATGGTTTTTTTTATGTTTTGCTATTTGTTAAGTGTTATTTAACTGTTTTGTGAGTATGGTCGAATTTATTTATTTATTTATTTAAGTTCTAGGGAAACTTACAGCTAAATACATCAATGATAGAATACAAGAGAAGAATAGGTAGAAAATGGCCAATGAAAAGTTTCCACCTATAGTTGACATGTTGAGATTGAAATTGGACACAGAAAACGGATACGTGCACACCAGACAAAAATGACGAGTAATGGATATAAAAGTATTCTCTTTCTAAAAATATCTTCCAAGTTTCGCTGTAAATTCATCAATGTTCGCTAATTAAACATTTCATTCAAATTCAAATTCATTCAAAATTTCATTCGTTCGCTAATTCAAAAATTCACAATTTCATTTTCATGGTATGATTGAATGGTATCACAATGGTGATACCATACAATCATACCATGATAACATAACCATCAAATAATGTAACATAACCATCAAATAAAAAATCTTCCATTGTCGATACCATTATCAAACCATTATAATAATAAGAGAGAGAGAAGAAAGAATTAGAAATCACACGTGCTATGTTGTAAGACTTCTATGTTAAGTGTACATCTACGAGTGGTTTAATGATGCGTACAAGAGTTGAAAAGGCAACTTTACGGTGGCCCAATGTGGGTTAGCGCGACTGCAGCCGGCCGGCGGGCCACGTTACCTGTACAAAAAGCCCGTTATTGCCCGCTATTAGGAGTGAGCGCGCGGAAAATTACGCCATTAACTCACGACCGTAACAGGAGTTATGTTACGTGATTAAATTAAATGGTGGTTATGAATTATTATATTTATTCGCTTTGGACAAAGCCGCTTGAAGCTTCAGGATTACGGGTTAAAGTGTTCCAGGTGAAATTCACGAACCAAGCCAACTTCACCCAGAGGAAGTTCTGGTTAGTAGAATAAAGTCAAGAATTATTCTTATTCTTAGAAAATCTAATTAGAATTCTGGTAGCGGTTCAGAGTCTGGATATGTGCCCGATACATAGACTCACCACCTATTACATAGTGGGACGTAAACGTAACCGGCGACACGTGGGAGTGTTCTGCATTCCTCTGCCTACCTCTTCGGGGATTACAGGCGTGAAATTACGTTGTAATTATTCTTATAAAAATACTAGTTGAGCAATGTTTATGTCATCATTCCGTTTTATTAATTGAATGTCACTTAGAAAGTTAGTAGCTGGTTCCAAAGTGGTCTGATTCCAGCATTTCGACTGATCTCATGCAAACTTTGAGGAATAGTGACGACCAGCTAAAACGGATCGTGGTTACCGCAAGCATTTGTCGTAATAGAAAAAAACCAGTAATAATTGAACTCTGAACCACGACAGCGTTCCATTTTCAAATAATAGAACACTATCGGCGATATTAATCAGTGCATAAAAACCTATCTATGTGTGTAACCCGCTGTGCCGAGTTCTTTGTTGGCAAACACACTCAGAGTAGTGTAAATTGAAATTAACATAGAGTAATTACTATCAGAATGGTAAAGACGTAGTGTATGATTTTATATTGTGTATAGAGCAATTAATACTATAGATATAAGTACGATACAAGCTGATTGAGGACTCAGTTGTTTCTAAAAGCGCGTGAACACAAAAAGTGGTAACCGTAGAATTAAATCACACCTGCAAGGATAGATATTTAGCATTATAAAGTATCTAAAAAAAAATTCTATAAAGTATCTGGTAGGATTATAACAATATTTGGACGTTATTTAAGTGTCGATGTTTCTTGTATACTCGTATGCGTATTTTATAAATAAATCATGAAAATATATTATCTGTTGGCTGTTGTAGATTATATTATAAAGGAAATCTGTAATGACTTTAGTATAAAGTCTCAAGGATCACGAGCCTAGTGGTGCCCTGACAAAATTGCGAAAAAGAACGTTAATTAATATGTACTATGTATTTCTAAAAGGAAAGATCAAAGTGAATTTAACGAAGTAATTCACTTCCACGTTTTATTTAGGGCACCATTTTCCCTTTTTAAATTTAATGTGCCCATCAACCGTCTTGAGATGATTGGAAATTCTGAAAACAAAATGATTAAACCGCGTTAATTATAACCCGGGAAGAGTAATTATTTAGCAGTTACAAATAAATTTTCAATTTTACTTCATTGATTTTATTCATTGATTTGTTCATTGATTAGATCATTAATAGTAGATTGGCTGATAGTGTTCACGATTAAATCACTAACAAATAACATTTTTTAAAAAGTACAATATCAAAATATACATAATTTTTCTTATGTCGAGGTTGTCGAGATTGTTTCAAAATGTTTTTTATTTAACATTGAGTTTTAAAATTTAACAGAAGTGAATTTAGATTTTGTAATTATTCCTACTACTTATTATCTTAATAAAATGATTACAAATTCACGTGAGAAATGAATAGCAATACAAAGTTTCTACTATTTAAATAATATTGTTTACTCGTAGAATACGCATACGTGCAAACTTGTACTTTATGAATTTCATGTCTCTTGTTTACTCAGGGGTCAAATTGGAACATATTATAAAATAAGTTCTTTTATATCATGCCCGTTTATTGCCTAATGTGGTCTCCATCAAATTGGACGAATATACGCTCTTGTTTGAGCAGTCCACAACTTAAAACATATTTGAAGAGGCTATCGAGCTCCATAAAAATCTTGACTAACAAAAAACAAAAACACATTAAATGCTCGTCTAAAGGAATTTTTGCCCAAACATTGAGAGCTTTCCAATGTTCTTTTCATGTTTCAACAAAATTCCGATATTTTTAGTTGAGCCGATAATAACCACCCAACCACTCAAATCGTAAACAGCTCTGACGATTTTCAACGTATAAGGCACTTGTACCACACAAAATAAGCGAATCCTTCGGCGGTTATGTGACACATCAATAGGTAATACTTGTAATGGGTAATATGTAACAATTGGTACTATAATTACGTAGTAGCAATTATGATATTTAACATCATTCCCGAAGAATTGGTTGAGTGTTTTACACTCCCACGTTTCCCTAATTATAACAACTTGGAAATTATAATATTGTTTCTATGAGTCTCAATATATTAAATCACTATATTGAGATGTTACTTAAATTATGACTAAATCGTTCCCGAAAAAAATAGTTCGTAGGTTGCTCGTGAGACGAAGCTACAAGTAGGTACATATTATTACGACCTTTACTTACGAGCCCCATATTTGTAGAGCCCCATAAATCCCATTTACATTATTATTTTATATCAGATTCATGCTGGTTACGGTAATGAATATTGTTCTTATATAATGAAGTACTGTAGACAAAAATATATTTATTTCAGTGATTTTTGCGGCGCCGCTGGTAGGCAATTGAAAAATGGAACAAATCCTTGAATACTTCCTTTAACTGGGGTATTATGTATAGCTCGAAGTAATTTATTGTACGATTTAAAGAATGTTGATGTTTTCTCGAAAAGATTTAACATGATGCTCATTATCAATCCTTTTTATTGTCTTATTCTTTCATACTTGTATACTCACGGAATGAGAAAAGACCACAGTCAGAAACGCTGGACCGGTGCAAATTGGCATACTGACATTATTCTGGGCTTCATAATTATTTTTAATTACTATGTCATGATTAAACGTTGCCTAGTGATAAATATTTTACATGTTAGCAGTACATAATATTATGTTCATAAATTATTAAGGTATATTGCCATTTATTCGATGGCAAAATGAATATTATCAACGTACCTGCTTTGCGCCCAGAAAGTAGAATAATTAAGACTTCTTATAAAAGGTGAATATTTATCCTCAAACTCATGCATATTCATACGTAATTTGCGTATCAAATTAAAATTAAACCAGCAAATAGAACAAGATGTGTGTGTGGCCTTTTTGCGTCATTATTCGTAACTGTATTCAATAAGAATTCCTGATAAATTTCCTTAATTAAATATGTTGCAGTGGATGAATTTCAAACAGCGATATTGAAAAGTATCTAATGAATATTTTTCTATTACACATACATACATATCTTCACGCCGGGTCCCTCACGGGGTGGGCAGAGAGCACGGAGTGCCAAATATCTCTATCCTTACAGACCTGCCACCGCCTCCTCCACATTCATAACTCTTTTCATACATGCACGCCGGTTTCGGAGGCTTCTGCCTCCCCTATCAGCCAATATTTGGTCTGCCTGCTCCAACATTTTTAACGCTGTAAACAAATTTACGTAAGTATTTTTATCTTTCGGAAAGTTTCTTTACAGTCAATCCGTTGGTTTTAAAAAATAATGTTAAGTTATTCGATATGAAGAAGGCATAAAATGACGAACTGATGCCGCGGTCGACAGTACAAATACGGCGGCACAAAAAAAATATTTTTAGACTTTATTACAAACGAATATATTCATAAAGTTACTGTTATAAGCTCCATAACGATACGATAAGCAATGTTTTCATTATTCTAACGATTTTAGAATTAACGTAGCATCACGCCTGTAGTTTTGGGAGAGGTATGCAGAGGGATATAGTACTAACCCATGTTAGTTGCTAGTTGGTAGGAATGTGCTACCTACACGAAGAAAAATGCATTTTGTAAGCTTTGACAGGTTGCAATACCAGAGTCAGTGTGTACTTTCTCTCTACAGTACACTGGTTCTAGTAAACAAATATCGCTGCGAATACAGTGGGCGTAGACGCGCACAAAGGAGGGCTTCAGCTGAAACTCCGCTCCGATACGCGTCGAATGCAGACGACTTTGTACAAACGGACCGTGGCTCGGACGTAATCGTTTCGAAATCTGTGTGTACGTAATGACCGATACACACGAGCACACGCAAATATTCCACTCGCGATTATCATTTCACTCGACATTTAAATCCGTCGTTAAACCATTCGCACAGCCGAGAATTAAATTCATTGAGCGACAAACCGCGATACCGACTGCCCCCTGTCTGTGCGAATACACGAATTATTTTCTGGTCCCTCACGACCGGCTTTTAATACCACATATGAGGATTGTAGCCGTAGAGGCAGTATTTACAGCTGCGCCCTCAGGCTTACAACGTAACACATTTAATGAGTCGGCAACTCGGTAAATTAATGATAGGATGAATACTGCGTAAGTATGTGTTCGCGTTGAGTTAAAAAAAAACGAGTCATATTATTATAACATCACGCTAGAGTCCTAATGTGATTTGGTGGCACAGAATGTTATGCAAAATTCTAAGGTTTATCCACGATATTTTCTGTCGAGCCTGATTCAAATGGTATTTTTGTTTTATTATTATGATGATGTCATCAAGCTAAGTGTCCATATCTTTGTTATATACCTGCCTTGATTCTACCACGTCCATCACTTTCTTGGCACACGCACGTTTCGGAGATTTCCGATTCTCCCTCAGTCAATACATGACTAGCTTTGTACAAGTTATAAGAAACATTAGATAACTAACATCTTAATTTAAATCGCCCTAAGAGTACTAGTACACTATCCGACGTCCTATAATTGTAGATAAGGTAGTGTTATTCAATTTGAGGGCAATTTATGATTTACGATATACGAGTGCTGTAGTTGTATATGGTTATGTGAGAGAAAGACAGACAAAATAAAATATGTTTATTCGCGAGTTTTGATCCAAGAAACTTTATAATTAGACATTAATATTATACATGACCTAGCTGTAATTGTATCGCATACTACATAGTTAACTTACATATCCTGTAAAGTAACGCAAATAAATTAATAGTTGTGGCGTGTCTTATCGGCCTTTTACTCAAGAATCCCGGTAGGGAACTCATAATATGACTTAAAATACTATAAAGAAAAAAAAACGTAACATGACGTGCCCCGTTGGTTGAGTAGTTACAAGAGCGTCGGCTGATCGAGAGATTCCGAGTTCAATCCCCGTTACGGGTGTACGGCAGTAGGGCCACCATCTATTGTAAAGTGTCGTATTATACTCATCCGCCTACCTTCTCGGGAAATACACGCGTGATATTTTTTTTTGTTTATAAGTTTTATGTCGGTAACATTTAAAATTGAAACTAATAGAAAAACAACGTCAATACACCTATAACTCACACAACACATTCAGGTTACTACGATTCGGAATACAAAGCTTCGCGCACGCAATAGTTTTCACTACCGTCTACTTACATTGGTCGGTCTGTACAAATATACGACATTTGACCACCGGAATTAGGTCAATAACGTAATATACTGATATCCGCTCATATCTATTTCCGACGGAATCGATCGTCACCGACCTATTGCACTAAATACAATGTGACTTTTGTTAGTTGCCCTAAAAATAACAAAACATCGGACGCGGAGCGGAGTCGCCGCCACATCAAATATGCAGGAGGCGTTAACACGCGGAGCGCGCTCACACTTGACGTTCGGACGCGACGTAATCGTTCCACGAGTGGCACATTCTTGGGGAGGCATTTGTGATTTTTATGAAAATTCTTGTTTAAGAAACTCCATATTTGTAGTCAGCGTAGTTGTTGGCAGATGCCGTGCTCTGTATAAAGGCGAAATTGTAGGAAATTATGTACATACGAATGTGTCAGTAGTAACTTCAGAGTTATCTAACAATATCTACTCTACCTGTTTGATATATCAGCATTTTTAAATATGACCGGTGTATGGCAGTAAATTTACGGCCTATTCCATAGTGAGACGTAAATGAAACTAATGAAATGGACTATACTACATTCCTCTGCCTATCTCCTCGGGGATTATGATATTACGTTTTTTTTTATAATGCACCCACAAAGACTAACTTTAAGCTCAGTTAAAATTACCTATACATCCCATAACGCACCGATCCATCAACGATTCGAGTAACTATTATTTATTTATGGTAATGTACACTATGATATTGCTAATTACATAATACTTTCCAGCCACACCAAAATAAGCGTAGTTAACAATATGAATGTTTGTTTTCCAAAGAAATAAATTCAAACTGTATGTCAACTTGACGAGGGCTGGTCGCAACAGCGGACTCCTGAATTATGAATAAAATGTAAACGCGCAGACCGCTCAGCGCCGCGTAATGGCGCACACAGCGTCATAAGTTGAAGGGTTTAACGGCATTACGACACTGTTTTCGCTCCCAAGCGGCTCTCGCGTTCAAACGAACGAGTCAAACGAACGAATAAGCGAATGAATTTACCTCGAGCGTTTTTACGTGGAACAATTAATAATTGATCATTGCGGGTTGTCTTGTAGAGTTATAGCATGCGTGGCGCAGTACACGCACCGGTTGGCCTCAAGAGTGCCGTGAACGGAAGATACATCTAAATAACGTATCTAAATTCTAAATAGTTGACTGAATTACGTGCTTTAATTTATTGGATATTGAACATTAACAAAATTGTTACATCAAAATAACGTATAAAAAAATTGATAGATCTAAATAACGTATCTAAATTCAAAATAGTTGACTGAATTAGATGCTTTAATTTATTGGATATTGAACATTACCAAAATTGTTTGGAATGTTTCGCAAAATATACACACAGGACTTAAACTTATACAGCCCAGTGGTATGCCATCAATGTGGTCTCTATCTAAGGCAAGAATTAGGACATTTTATTGGCATTTTCTTCCGCATTTTTAAGAGACGAACAGGGATACCGGGATATATGATTTGAAAATAGATTTTTTTTGTCAAAATTAATATTTCGTTCAAATGACAAGGTTTCCGATTGTATTTTAATGACGCATGTAATATTGAGAAGAGACAGGTGTCGTATGAAATATTCACGTTTCGAATATTGTCAATTTTCTTTGATTATATACAAGTGTGAATACATCAAACCACTGCGAGAGTTGATTTTCTTGTAGTTAAATATATATTGACTGTCTCGTGGGTCGAGTGGCAAGTGCGGCAGCCGATCGGGTGGTCGTACGTTTAAATCCCAGGTCAAGTACTATTGGATTTTTCTAATTGAGAATATCTAGTTAAAATTTCTACAAGTCGCTCAAAGTCTGAATTTATGTCCGGTGTATGGCAGCATTATTTTATGGTGGAACGTAAACGTAACTTGTTTAATATGAGACTGTACTACACTCACCTGCCTACCCCTTTGGGGATTACAGGTGTTATGGAGCATAAATATAAAATTCAACAATAGTTTTTATAATCATCGAGCGTGCGTACAGAGACTGATGAAGAAGGACATCAGATTCTTATCGATAGAAATCTTTGACATTTGGTGTTCTCTGTCCGGCCCATTAGTTTCCTTGTGTGATGATATATTAGTAATACTCTATGGAGACCAATTCATGTCTCTAAGGAGAGATAAATTTAGCATTTGGTACTTCCGACCCGTAAGGAAGGACCCGCAAGGAAATACGATAATACCAATGATATTCTAAAAATTACAAGACAGTAAACATGAAATTATAAGCTATAAATGTCACAAAATTTAATTAAACGGTGTGTTAGTAGACAAATCGATGGTGGACAATTATATGTTGGTGAATGTCATACAAATATAACTAGATTTACCAATGCGAAGGAAGACTAAACTCTGGTACAATTTGGTTTTTATCTAATATAGGAGACTAAGAGTGATTAAAGTTGTAATCAGATGTAGGCTGTCTAATTAACGTTAGTCATTATACTAATAAGATAAAATGTAGTGATTAATGAAAATCATCGTGTATTATTGACGAGTATTGGTTATTAAGTTTACTTTAATTTTTCAAACTATCTTTAAGTTGTGTATTTTTCAACTCATTTACTTGCGTTTGTTTATCAATAAGTTATTTACTTTTAAGTTATCCTTGTCATATTAATTATTTCACATGAAATTATTAGTGAATGGAGTTACAGGGAATAGTGGGAAGAGAAATTATTTTGCTTCGACTTGAATTTCGTCAATTTTTGTACGTTCACTCTAAACGCGTTTTATATTCCGTTTACAGTAAGTCAGGACATACGACATAAACCGTCTTCGCACATACAAGCTCGCATGTCAAAATTACTCTCACACATTGTAGCATAAAAATAATGTAGGGTCAGCAAGAATTTTCGTTATTTTTTAAGCCGTGTAACACAATTTGAAAATGTCTGATGGGCTGTATTGTGAAGGACTACTTTATAGATCGAATAATTTTGATTGAACGAAAGCTAGCTAATAAAATCGATTCTTCGTAAAAGTGACTTCACTATTTTATGCATATTCAATTTGACGATCAAGTTAAAAGCATACAAAAAAATTTAAAACCATTGAAATAATACTTGTAACTGACACAAATCAGCTTCAGTAAATACACATGTCGTCATTATAATAAGTCTTCCAAATGAAGCGAATGATGGATTAAATATCATATTCTTTTTTATTGAAAAATCCTACAACAACCATTAGTCGTTGTCCGTAGAAAAAAATCGTTGAACATTGATAGATACTCTCACAGAGGATTAGATACTTCAATATTCATGCAGCGAGTCAGATCTACAAAAGCGAACGTACTTTGATCTCGGGACTGACTAGGTATTACAATACTATAATAATTATTATTAATAAATTCTGGTGTATGTAACATCACGCCTATTATCCCCGAAGAGGTAGGCAGGGGAGTGTAGTACACGCCCACGTTTTACCGGTTACGTTTACGTCCCACTGGTGAGCGTATTGCCATACACCGGGTAAAAAAAAGTTCCATAGTGCCCAACCCGGGAATTGTAGCCGGGACCTTCTGATCAGTATTTGCGCTTGCAACCAACACGTCGAACGAGATAGTAAAATTTAGGTGCAAATGTATATTAAGTGTATTTCAGGAGTGCTATATGAAATAAATGAGTAAATACATTAACAAATTTTCCCTGTGATATGGTGAATTCTGCTTTTCTAGATTTGGCTAGGTGAAGGCTGGCTGGCTTTTTAACTCATATTAATATGAGAATCGTATACAACGAAGGAACCGGTAAATTGGCTTACGACGAGAATCGTGCCATTAGCGTAAGATATCAGGGAATTCATAAACAAATGTCATCAATCAATTTAGTATGAAAACGCCCTTATCAGAAAATTTCAGCAGGGTATGAGCATTTTAATTATGCGAGTGAGCTGTCATTACCGCATATAGCGATGAGTTTAGTTGAAAGCTATGTTGTA
>DWEI01002074.1:0-15112 GCA_018245875.1 Mysoria ambigua | reverse complement strand
CTCATATGTTTGACGGAGATCCGATGTTCTAGACGTACGTCGCGTTGCCTATGTGTCACTGTGCGTTCGTTTTTCTTGCAGCCGATACCTGCTAGTAAATACGACACAGTTTCTTGTTTATGTCCATTTGTGTTAAATTTATATACATTTATTCGAAAAACTGATTGATACAAAAGTGTTAATTTGTTGTAACAATAACAAAATAAACAAAACAGTGTTGTGTTTTCGTTCGGTGTTGGGGCGAAATATAATACGATAGCGATTCTATTGGGCGCAGAGAGCAATATTTACCAGCTGTTTCAGCATAGTATGCTTCATATTGTAAGTAATATTAAACTCTTTATTTATCTTTATTTCTAAACGACATCATTTAGTAATTAGGTACTTTAAAATGGAACCATGTATTTAGGTGGTTTTTCTACATTCGTACGCAGGTATCCGCTTAACCTGTTTATGCGTAGTATAGATGGAATAGTAAAATGAATGTTAAGTATTAACTAGTTCGTCGTTACCAAGTCGAGATATCTTCACGTTGACCCATTCACTGTAATTAACTATTAAATTATTATTCTAGACATATTGTAGTAATATGGATGAAAAATAAATGTTTGATGCACTTTTTACTTTTAGTTCTAAATGCAAATAAGAATAAATATATTCCGCATCTACGATTATAGTACATATATTTTAGTATATTTGTACATATATATGCTTACACACAATTTGTTTACAATATTGATGAGCTATCAATAGTTAGCATAAGACTATTAAATTTAAATATTGAGCCGAATTAAAAGGTATCTTTCCGGAATTAAAAGGTATGTTCTCCGTCCCTAACTGAGTACCAAGCAACATATTTATAAACTACCCTCCATTACCCTTGTCAGTTGAATGCGCTCTTAACCCTCATCACGGTTTATAGGCATTTAAATTGTCAGCATGGAAACGTTCATAATTTACTTTCACTTATTACGTAGAATTATTATTCAAAATAAAGAACATATGCCTCAAAGTATTACATTACCTGGTGAAACGTGGAGCGTTCTATATTTCTCTGCCTGCCTCTTCGGGGATTACAAGCGTGAAGTTACGTACCTTGTATTGCAGTATACATGCCACTAACTGCTTAGCTGAGGGTTCTGGGTTCGATCTCATTTTGGGACGATTATTTCTTTAATGACTACGAGCACTCTTTTTGTGGGTACCTAGTTAAACATGTTATATATTTATATGTAGTTTAGCAATGTGTGTAATTAACATAGGACAGATTGTGCTTGGTTTATGATCGGGTAACCATGGGTGGAGATGTGTCAGGATATATGTACTGTTATCATTTAATGATTTGATTTGATGATCATTTTAATGATTTTAATGTAATGAAAATCATTAAAATATCGTCACTTTTAAAGACATGGATCTATAAATTTACAAACATTATCTATGGATGTCTAGCTGTATACCGTTTTAATATGTAAATTTTCCAATGGTCTTTGTATAGATAGAATTTAGTTGAAACTTACAGCTATCTGGTGATTAGACTAATCGAAGTCGAGGAAAGATCTCGACTGAATGTTTTTAATAGCATCATTACTGTTATCTAACTTAGCCACTTGCATCCAGCCGATAATAACAAAAATGTTTATTTACCTATATTTATTATTGTCGATATAACATGACGCGAGCCGCTATTTTCTAGTGGAACGTATTGAAGTCGGGTTTGAATTTCACTTTTTTCATTATAACGAATTTCCGTAACCGAATCTGATAAAGTTTTTTATAATTTGGAATAGACTTAGTGCCTGATTACAGTGCCAAATTTTAAGCTAAACATAAAACTCAATAATTATATTTTTATTTCGACTTTTCCATTTTTTCGAAACGTTACATCCCTTGCTGACACTGAAATTTGATTGATTGATTGATAAAACGCATCATCCGAAATATTTCCATTACCGTACCGATATCAGAACCGGTATAACATAATTCATATATTTCATCTTAAAATGCCTCGTTGGTCGCTTTGGCTGCATGTCGCGACTATCGATCGGAAGGTTCTGGGTTCTGGGTGGCCGGGCAGGGCACTACAATTTTTTTAAATTTAGATCTTATAGTGGTGGTTCGGAGTCTGAACATGTACCCGGTGCGTGACAATAGGCTCACCACCTGTTCCATAGTGGGACGTAAATGTAACGGAGTAGTCTACATTGGTGTGCTTACCTCTACGGAGATTACAGGCGTGATGTTACGTTCACGTATTCATGTACACTCATCATAATTTCATATCGAATAACATATCTTAACGTATTGGCGGTATAATGCGGACTAGTGATATAAATGATTAGGTTTGCGAATGTTTTCTTATCAAAACGTCATTTATTCTGATCAAATTTATATAATATAAAGGTTATATAATATTGGTTCAGGTCAGTCAGAGGTCTGATTTAACATGTAAGAAAATGAGAAATAAAACGCTGTGATACAAGTCATAGTAAACTCAAGTCATGTGATATAAAGTCAGATGACTTTATGTAAAACCTGAACATATGTAAATAACTCGTATTTAAACAATTGCAATTTACTCAATTTTGGATATAAAAAGAAATAACTGCTGGAAAGTTTGTTTGGTAAGGCAAATCTAGTAGGCACAGCTGCGAAGAATACAGTACAACTTATTGTTTGTTTTTTTTTATGTAGGACTTAACAATTCTGTGAAAGTAGTCGGGTTTTCCCGGAAAAACATATGTGAGTTAATCTGGTACACAATTTAATCAACGTGTGACAACAAGTTCTTCTAAGAAATATTTCAATTTTTTGTCATAAATATTTACATGTTTCATCGTGTGCAAAGACGTTGAATCGAGTCGTGTGTGCACGTTTAATTCAAGTGATTTTATGATATACGCTAACAATATACGTTTGTCGCTGTATTTCGAAATGAAGTTTCCAAGGACTTTTCTGATGTAGACACAGACATCCCCTGATAGCACTCAGAATTGTTTTGTTGTAAATTTAAGAAATATTTTTCCTCGTACATATTTTCATGTATCTCAACATATGCAAAGTTTTTTTTATTTTATGCTGTTAATAAATTCTGTTTAGGTTCGATTACCGACCGACAGACTGCACGAAATGGGCTCATCACCTATTCCATAGTGGGACGTAAACGAACTGACGAGACGTGGTAGGGTACTACACTGCTTTGCCTGTCTCTTCGGGGATCACAGGCGTGATGATACGAGAAAGTTGTGCGTGTGAATGAAATACATGACTTCATACGTTTGTTGAACGGGCTTGAAAGCGGTATTGAGAGTTGTGTGCACGAGTTGACTTTCTCATTACGTAGCTACTGCGTACCGATGTAAGGTTTCTTTTTGATTTGCTGTACACCGCCATATTGGAGCTAAACAGAGGTTAGCCAGAGGTTATTACCAAAGCCACAGCGTAGTAAATTACAGTAAACGAACGTTCACACAAGGTGATAGAGAATCATAACATCTCACTATAACGTTGTACTGTGGAAGTGTGACAACTTAACGTCTTTTCAATAAGCTTTCGTCTCCAGTCCCGTCCAATAACCCTGGCTCATCTCGTAACTTTTAACTCTCGTGGAGTCTAACGAAAGCTCTGACGAAAACAATCATGACAAAACGTTTGCAACTGAAATCCAGTAAAGTACATCCATTTAAGATCTATCAATAATGTGTTCCCCTGTTAGAGGACTAGGCTGGAACGTTCTGTGTCCTTCGTACTCTTCACTACACCTTTGAAATTTAAAAACAACACAAGGGCTACTGTTAGTCTCAATTAAAATGTTTCAAGTATATTGATACTAAAATTTATTTAGATAATTAATGTATGTGAACTACATACCACATACAGTACAATGAAGTGTCGTCAGACGTTGCTACGACTCGTTCATCACTAAGCACAGTTACATAGAGACATTTCTACGGAGTTTATTTATATAGCCGTCTATCCAAGTGTATTGCGTTGCGAGTAATGAAATAGCGACTCCATTAGAACGGTGTAAACAAGACGCTTAGTGTACACTATTAGAGTATAATATAGTATGCAAGTATAGGGTAGGGAGAAGCGCCTGAAGACGGCGAGTTTTGAAGTAATTTATTGTTAAGAAAAAATATATATTGTCAAATAGAAACAGGTAAGTTTCTATTTGACAATATATATTTTTTGACTTTGAGTTTTTATGTATATGTAATAATTAAGATACCTCAAATTGGACTACTTAATTTTTGTAGTGGAAGCAAGCATGCTTGCTTGTCGCGAGGTCATGGGTTTAATCTCCTAGTGAGGCAAATTATTTAATAGTTTTACTAATTTGAAATTTCTAGCAGTAGTAGCTTAGAAGTTAAACTCCTGCCTGACGTGTGACACTAAGTTCACCGCCCATTCCGTAGTGGTGCTTACCTATGTAGGCACCACCATGGAATGTATGATACGTTATTGGTGAATTGGTGTACTATCACGCCTGTAGTCCTCGAAGTGGTAGACAGAAGAGTGTAGAACATTTGCACGTTTCACCAGTTACGTTTATGGATAGGTGGTGAGCCTACTGTCTTGCATCGGGCACATTTCCAGACAGTTAACATAATCATATAACATTTTTTATTTTATATTTTTACAATACAATGTATGTTTTTATTCGAACATTTTCTTGTCACCGAGACTCGGAGCTTTACATTTTTGTACAAATACAAGTAACGGTTTGTAAGGAACAGTTACTTTCCTTATTTCTCTCGTGTTTCGCTAGCCGCGCCTTGGAAATTTTTATAAAACGTCTTTGACTTTCCGCCGCCAGACACACATAAAATAGTTTTGCAAAGCACATATTATATCAACATAGCTCCTAAAATGATTTTTCTTGAAATTTTGACAACTTATTAGACGTAGTTCGTGAAATATGAGTGTGCTACATTTTGCCTGCCTCTTCGTGGAGTACAAGCGAGATGTTACTTTTTTTTGACAACGTGTGTACATTTGATAACCGTTTTGATATATGGTAGAGATGTAACGAATATTTGTATTAGCATTTGCGAATATTGCATGTTTTCAAATTCGCAAAGTTTTTGCTAATTTTTCGTGAATGTTTTGCGAATATAAATATCAGAAGAAAAAATTAATAAAATCAAAATCCATTTCTTCCTTATGTTTTTAATAGAACAAAAAGGAACGACCTACTGATCACATTATCAATTTTAAGTTTATCATTTTTGTTTTATTTATTTATTTACTTAACTTTGCGCAATGCAGCTTAACAATTAAATTTTTCATTAGAACATTATCACAAAAAATATATAATGCAATGGAAACAAACAAAAACGAATTCTTCTATGAAATTTACTATCAAAAACTGAATTTTCGCATTCGCATTCCTGAATATCGATAGCAAATATTCGCATTCGCGAATATTCAATAAGTGTCATTCGTTACATCACTAATATGTAAGTATTCTGTATTGTAGTACTTATTCCATTTCGGTAATTTGTTCTGTGCTATTAATATCTGCTACTTTCTGGAAGCAAATAGAATTGATGATAACGACCGAGTCTGTAATGAAATAAGTTTGTGTATTATACAAGTAGGCGGATAACAGAATATTACTACAACGAACGCATATTGCGTAGTAAAACTTCTTGGCTTTGTTGAGTCCTGTGAGTCACTTTTCACAATGTTCTGTATTTATTTACGTAGTTATTTAAAACATGTCACATAATCGAATATCGAAGTATACGTGGTGTATAATTTTATTAGCAAACATACCCACAATATGTACATATGTTAATAATGAATCTTATTTAGTCCTTCCTTTTGTGGACATGTATAAAACTGTGCTGTAATATGAATAAATAGGTATTTTTATTTTTATTACATATAAATTTATTATTTTTCTTTATTTCTTAATGTTAGAACAAAGGTATTATTTCGTTAACAATTAATTATTTGATATCATAACTTGAATCATAACTTGGTAGTTTGACTGTCTCGATGGTCGTGTTGGTTGCAACTGCTACTGCCGGTGAGGAGGTTCCGGATTCGATTCCCGGGTTGAACACTACATAATTTTCTATTTAAGATTTTGTAGTAGTGGTTTGAACTCTGGGTGTATGCCCGATGCATAGCAATAGACTCACCACCTATTCCATAGTGGGACGTAAACGTAACCGATGAAATGTGGGAGTTTTCTGCATTCCTCTGCCTACCTATTCGGGACTACAGGCGTGCAGTTACGTTTTACGTTTTTTGCGGTGCCATTAACAGTTTTAGTGCATTAAAAATATCTAACAATACGTCGAAGAACATCAAAATCAAGTTTTCGACGATCAGTTTAGAAATTTATTTTGCGGTATTTGTTAATGTAATTTCAAATGGATTTTTGTTATAGATGTTTCGTTGATATGTTGTCAATAATTACTTTTATGGTCGTGGTATTGAAATATGCATATGCAGTGCGTATGCGCAGGTCCGTACGTGTTGCGAACGTCGTGTCGCTCGTCACGTAGCCCGCGGACACGGGAGCGCGGTCCTGGCGGCCATGTTGCCGCCGCCATCTTTACGCGTGAATCACACGCGAAGCACTGAACGGTTTGTGTTGAAATTCGCTTTTATTTTTACACGATTTAACCGTTAACAATTTCATTTGGGTCGATTGATTCACGGAGTTCATCGTGTTTGACAATTATGTGGAATTGGAATATGAATGTGAATTGCGGTTTAACATTTGAATGTATATAAAGAGGTTTTCATATATTGAATTATCTACTTATTTTACCTACATTTCTAACACCACCGGTGCTTTCTGCACTCCTATCTCAGTAATTGATGGTGTCACCAAATTGTGTATTTAATATCAATACAACAATATAAAAAACAATAAGTATTAAAACTCCAGTAAGATCATGCAATTGTATCAAAATGTCCAACAACACGTATAGGTATCAATGAAAATATGTTAGAACTATATTTCCCTAATAAAAACATAAATATTACATGACCATACATGTCTATATAAAGATACATGTATACTCTGCAATGATATTTGCGAAGATGTCGATAAAACTTATCGACTTAATTAATCGTTTTGTAAAGTTTAGAGGTCTATAATTATAGAATAAACGTAATTTCACGCCTGTAATCCCTAATGTAATGTCTATAATTATAACAGTCGGTATTTGATTTGAAGGATTAGCCCTACAAGTAGTATAATTTTCAATAACATATTAGAAATGGATAATATCTAAACCGTTAGATAAAAATAATTAATATACTTCCCAATATAAATCGATTTCCATTTCGTTCTCTCATTTCGTAGTAATCATCTCCGAGGTCTTGTGATATCAGCTCAGCATGGCTTCGATACGATGCCATCCAATGGAGTTAGCCAATCCTCTTTTGAGCTACTGAAACACCTTAGCTCCGCTTAGTTTGGGACCAGATGGCTGCACGTGGAGGCGTCCCAAGGTATTTATGTGTTATTTTAATCATTTATATATAAGTACCCAGTCACTTACACGGTCGAAGTAATTTAGTTTGCAGTATTGCTTGTGATATTGTTGTTTGTTAGAAGTACTGTGTCATTGAGGTCACCGAGTCAGTATTTCCGGTGAATGTGAATTGGTTTGTATGGTTATTGAAATAAAATGTATTTGTGAAAGAGACCATTCAAATCTTTGGGTACGATTATTTTTCGTTATGTGTAATTAGGTACAAGATAATGAATAAAGAACGTACAAGTGTATGGTCTGCCTTATTATCCACGAGTTTAGTAGCCCTTTGGAGACCTCAAAGTAAACTTCTCATTATGAGTTATCCGTTGCCATTTTCGTTAGCCCTTACCCTTATCTGCACCCGTGTCACTTTGTGGGGCAATTAGAGAGTTCATGAAAATGAGTGTTTTGATATCAGGTTAACTTAAAATAAGCGATTTGAGTTATTTCATGTTTTCTACGATTTAATATACGCAAAGAGTGTTAGGAACTTTAATAAACAATCATATTTTATTAGTATTTTTCTTTAATGTTTTCCATTGATGTAATGGTCGACGAAGATGGTCGAAAAACAGCATAATTTGCGATGTATGTCACGATTACTTAAAAGCGACGTACCTATACATTACACACATACTTACGTTCTATTTGAAAATATGAATATTGGACCGGAAGCGATAAGTTTCCGGTTTGTACGGATAGCAAAATTGGATACTGATTTTTTATTGTTTGTTTATAATGATAAAATTTTACCTAGAATTATTTGCAGGTAATATACCATGAAATTTTATAAATAATTTATCGTCTGCCTCGTTGGTCGTGTTAGTTGCATGTGCAACTGCCGATTGGGAGGTCCCGAGTTCGATTCCCGGGTCGAACACTACAAAATTTTCTAATTTAGAATTTCTAGTAGTGGTTCGGAGTCTGGATATATGCCCGATGCGTGGTGATAGGCTCACCACCTATTCCATTGTGGGACGTAAAGGTAACTGGTGGACTGTTCTGCATTCCTCTGCCTACCCTTCGGGGATTAAGGGCGTGAAGTTACATTTAATTTATCGTCAATTTTGTTTTTATATTTTTCTTTAACGAACTAATCAAAAATAAGCATACAAAAGCAGGGCTAGCAATTAGTACGGATCTGTAGCGAATAGGCCTCCCTCACAGAGCGCCATTGCGCTCTGTCCTCGGCTTGCCGCATCCAGCTTCTGCATTTGCAGATAATCATTGGACAAGGCCCGTGTCCAGCAGTAGACTGAGATAGGCTGATGATGGTGATGTAGCAAATAAAGGTTCAGAGAGCAAAGTTGGCGATGGAAGAGAATCAGAGAAAAATTAGTGATAAAATTTTGTCAAACTTCACAGGCTCTAAAAAGCAACATGCAGAACTGTGAATGTGTTAAAATTTTTCGAGCACTGAAAGCCTGTAAAGTATACTAATAAACTTGACACTTTTTACCGCTGTGAAATAAAAATGGGATCGCTGATATGATTTGCATATCACAATACGCACCTCGTACGATGGTAATAGGTTTAGTGTTCTGCGAGCACTGCTCCGGTTTCAGCTGAACCGAGATTCGATTACCGCAAGCCCACAAGAGTTGATTCAACAATATTACATCTTTATAGTATTAGACTGCAGTGAGAAGGAATAACGGGATTAGATTATTTTTCAATAGTTTCTTTTTCTTGTGAAATATGTCACAAGTATATTCATATATTACATAGTATATTATATGTAGGGCTAATTTCAAGAAGAACATACAAACGACGTTTATGTAGACAAATATAATGATTAATAGGTCCAGTTAGTATATAGTTAGTACACGTATAATATATCATAGCCCTATATTATAACGGCCAGTTTGGTGAACCAATGAAATAAAATAACATACATGTATTTTAATTATATATAGGTAACGAACTCACGATTTTAATCCTTCAGAGTTTGAATAACTTTATCATACTTATATTATGTATATTCAATTACATTATTGTAATAACTAAGCTATTCTATAAGCAACCATATGACCATACAGACTAGTAACTAGTATGCCTCTGCGTCGTAGGTCGTATTGCAGGCACGACCACCGATCGGGAGTTAGTTAAGTTACAATTTTTAATAATGGTTCGGAGTTGGAGATATCTCCGGGGTGTGGCAACAGACTGACCACCTTTTCCATAATGGGACTTTGGGATTGGGATTAATCTTTTATGGATTACATGCTTGATGTTGCTATGGATTAAAACCTCAAGCCCATATACACGGCTATTTGCACAATAAATACCAAATGAAGACGGATGTTTCTAATGTTTGGTTTTCTGTTTATTTTTCTGAACTCGGCAACGGTTGAGCCAAACGTCTTTGACGGGACACTTCAAAGACTAATTTGGGTCAGTAACAACGAGGAGGCAACCAATGACATATATTTTTTTTATTTATTATGTTTTTGAATACTTTAAGTAGGTATTGTAAATAGTGTACGTATTGTAATTTTGTATTGTATATTTAAATTTAGGGTGAAAAAAACTTATTTTGTTTTATTCTATTATTTTCGGTTCTAATAAAAAATATATATAGGTATTTATTTAAATTAATAAAACGCGAACGACTGTAAATAAATCGTAAATCAAAACATTAAACCCGTTTCATATAATTGCCAATTTGTATAACATACCAATCATCCCAAGGTGTTAATTGAACGCTTTTATATTTAGAACGTAGCGTGTTCAGTGAAATAAATATTTCCCAATCGCGAGTAATCAACAAAAAAAAATTGGGTGAGTGTTTTTTTTAAACCCGCTAGTATGTACACGAAACGCTGTAGTTTCCTGTATATATTTTGGCCGATGATGACGCAATCACTCTCGCCGGGACCGGCCATCGATCCAAACATCCGCATCCGATGCGAGGGCATGCGTATTGCACTTTGAAATTGGGCCGCGCGTTTCAGCCCACGCGGTACAGTCCCGTCGCGGGTCTCTTAGTGTTGATCCACACTTGAGCATCCTATAAAAATGATGGCGGGTTATACCTATAATTATTTTTGTTTATTATTCATATGCAAGTCGTAGATTTACACAAATGACCTGCTTCGTTGGTCGTGTTGGTTGCGATTGCGACTGCCGATCATGAGGTCCCGGGATTGGTTCGAACACTGCAACATTTTCTAATTTATATTTTCTGGATATGTGCCTGTTATATGGCATTCTGCTCACCACACGTTCCATAGTGGGATATAACCGTAACTGGTGAAACATGGGAGTGTTGTGCATTCCTCTGCCTACCCCTTCGGGGATTAGGGGCATGGAGTTACTTATTACACAGACGGCAGATTTTATACATATTGGTACTCTTTGTTAGTCTACCCATTGTTATCGTGTAGACCCCAGGGAATAAATTGCCTTTTCCTAACTCACTATAAATCGCCATATACGATTATTTCAAGCGCAAAAAAGTTATCGTAATTTTGTTTTGTATTTTATTTATTATATTTTATGGTGGGTAGACAGTTGCAAAATTATCATTTATTATCAAAAAGAGTTATCGTTACCCCACACTATTTTATGTAGAGATAAAGACAAATATTTTATTAAATAGGTACTATGATTATAAAACTTTGATGAAACTTACGTCTATCAGTACTGGTGTGTTTCGACACTAAGTAAAAGTTGAGTGACCAACTACCGCCCTATTAAATGATCAGTTTGAGATTTTTTATCGGCTCGGGTCGTTGCTACCAAATGTTGGAACACGCTCGATGTTTATGTGAAATCGGCCTATATTGATACCGAATTCGTTTATTTGTTTTTTCAATACATATGTACGTTTTAGTATTTTTTCGTGTGTTTAAATTTAAATTCAAATTTTAATTTTTAAATACATCTAAATAGGAGTGAAAGCTTAGAATGAGTACATTGGCATAGTTTGTCACGTAACACCAAAAAACATATAAATTTTACATAAGTATATGCAAGGACTGCCTCGTTGGTCATGTTAGTTGCAAGTGTGAATGCCGGTCGGGAGGTCCCGGGTTCGATATCCGATAAGGCTACAAAATTTTCTAATTAGAAAATTTTAAGTGGTGGTTCGGAGTCTGGATATGTGCTCGATGCATGGCAATAGGCTCGTGACATAGTGGGACGTAAACGTCACCGGTGAAACGGTAAATCAAGAGAAACATTTGAATATATCAATAGACATATCTGGGTAACATGGCTTTGATAAGTCTTTTGTTGAACATAAAAGGACGCTGATTCGACTACATCCGGTCCGATGATGTTTAGATCATAATAAACTATGACGATCTTGTCGTTAAACATCGATATAATCTAAGGAGCACATAATTACTATAATTGCCGAATGCAATTAAGTGTAAATAGTTGTAGTGTAAGAAAATGATTAATAATATTGTGATGATTTCATTATTTTTATGTTACTTATATTATTTCGTTTAAGCAATCGTGGCGCCAACGGAAGCTGGTGAAATCTATTTTTATGAAGTGGATGAATTTTCTTTTGTTTGATCAGTTGTGCATGGGTAGTATCCGACGGTAGAATACCCTTTATTAAGTGAGAATATTTGGAAGATTTATACGTGTGTAGAAATCACCTGTGGTTTAATTTAAACGATAAAAAGCTTCATAGTAATTTTGTTATAAAAACATTCTTACTGTCTTACGAATGAGAATTGTGGAGAGGCAGCGGTATTCTCACCAGTTGTGATATAGACCCATGGAGCATGGGGTGAGCCTATTGTCACACAACGGGAACAAAGCCAGACGTCGGGCTGGTACTGGTAATGGTTAGTCAGAAAGTCTAATAAAATTTGCGCCTTACAACCCAATAACCCGGAGATCGAAGCTCCAAGGCGCTGTTTTATGTGAGACCCACGAAAAAACAAAGATACAATATAGATATATAGATATAAGAAAATACCAACATGTTGTGTTCTCATTCGGTTTCAACGGTAAACCACCTCAAAGTGTGCAACACGCTTACAAATCGACGTCAACAAAGAGCTTATCAAAGGAAACATGTTTATTTTCCTTCACAAAAGAACTGCTTACGGTCGCACAAAGGACGGGTTTGTTGGGAGGCGTACGTAAGCTTATATATTTTTGGTCATTATTTCATAGGATTATTAGACCAGTTGCTGCTATCGGGCTGGTAGATCCTTTTTAAAAAAATTGCTCGCGATTGGAAAATGAGATTTGACACAATTTTATATATACCTATATAAAGTTTTTAGTACGTACACGAGTTCCATAAAGGTGTAAGTTTTATATGTACAATGCATGTTGTAAATGTGTAATATGAAATAAATTCTAAACATTCATCGATTGGATTTTTTTTTCATTTCATGTTGTTACACTTTTTCCTTTTCAGTGGCCGATTGTAAAGCCTTATACTTACTTAGGAAGCTCAATTATGGGAGGATTAATAATTCAATTAATTTAAAACGAAATTCAATCACTACTCGCGCCTTACTCCATACGACTTGACCTAAAAACGTCTTTTGTTTTAAGACGCGATGTGTCATTGTATAGTTTATGATGTGGTGTAGGACATAAGTCCATTGGCATACACCGGGCACTATTCCAGACTCGAGTCACTAACAGAAATTGCTACTAGAAAATCGAAGATAAAAAAACAACAGTACTCAACCTGAAATTTGAACTCAGCACTCTATCAGCAGTCGCACTTGCAACAAATCGGCCAATAAAGCTGGGATTTTAATTTTTCTATAAAGTTAACTGTTTTGTATCTGTCGAGTACCTGTCGAATAAAAAAAAACTTGTGACGTCACTACCAATAGCCGACCTGTGTGAATAAAGTTGTTACAAGTTCAGTAAGGAAAATTATACAAACATTACAATTCCGTACACAACAGGGCCGCTAATATAAATAAGGATGTGTGTGTTCCCTCATTCCAAATAATAAGTTATTGAGTATGTATATTTGTATTCAGATGCGGTACATAGTGTATATTCGGTGGAACAAAGGAAGTGTTGCCACAGGGAAAAGTTCCGTTTGATTGCACACGACATAAGATTAAAGAACGCGCTTCGCACTTCCTGCGGCCTCTATAAATAAACGAATATGGCCGACCGGAAGTCGCCCGGCCTCTTGATGAGACCTATGCGACAGATACAATATTGTACTTCGTTACTCCTACCATACTATTTGTTCAGAATCGACACGCACCAAAAGTACATTATCATCTTTTAATGTAGTTTCCGAGATAGCTTTCTAATTATATCAACTATCTGTTGTATTCCTTGAGTGAATGTATTTATTTGTGAATTTCTATAACAGGCGGACTTTTGGCCGTGTTTGTTGGTTGATACTGTCGTATATGTCAATATGACAGGTATAATACATATATAAATATACATACATAAATATGCATGTTACCATAAAATGTTGTCGTTAAAAATCAGACAATTTTAGTACATTTCTCTAATAATAAAACTAAGTGATATAAGTAGAAATGACAATATAAAAATCGTAAGCAAAGTAATAATGTTTTTTTTTATTATTGTGTGATAGGCTAGCGTTTGGCCGAGATCCCGCGTGATGGAAAACGCAGATGCGTTCTAAGTGGGAGCACGCTTGTCTAGTTCATTGGAACGTTCTATATTTAAAATTTATTCGATTGTATTGTATGACACTCAACCTCGCTTTCGCCATTATTAGCAGCCCGCTGTCGTTGAGAGTATTAAGTGGGCATTTAATTTATCTCGTTTCGATTGGCTTATTGGTGCTATTTATAGATTATGCGCTCGTCTTACCGACACAATTTGTCTGTCTTTACATTGCGAATGTAATTCGATGATGAAATGTGACGTTATAATAGGGATATTTTATTTTCGGTACTGATGATACTTGTATGCGAGCATTTTACATGTGGGCATAGATATTGTTTTTTTGTATCTAAGGAAGAACCAGCCAACAGCCACTAGTGACCTATCCCACCCATATTGTTGCTTATATGTTGCTCCCACCCATATTTTGTCTTTAGATCAACGAACGCGGAAATGATACTAAAATTATCGAGCATATTATAATATATTTGTGATTAATATAAATGATTGCTTCGGAAGTTTGCGGAGACAGTTCAGATGTGAGATCGGCGAGGTTAAAGAGCGGCGAGAGATTAAATTGAGATCGGTTCAAGTCCGGTCACTCGTCGTGTTCAATTTCACTTCGCTGCTCATAAACATTGAACCTTATTTAAGTACTTACTGATCTTAATAATATAAGTACTTATTGTATTACAATCAAACTAATACATATTATTTATATGGACTTTGATTTTTGATTACGTATAAAATCTTTGTTCAGTCGGAATTCTGGCAGATAAAAAAATTATAAATTGTACACGAAATCTATATTAAAAATATATAAAATAGAATTAAAAAATCTCTTCAAAAGTAGAAACCTTTGACTACGGTTGTTGATTAATCATCAAGACACTGGTAGTTCCTACGACTATGTCATACACGAGACAAACAAAGGAAAAAGAAAATTTGAATATAAACGTTCTTTTATTTAAATGAGGAAGACGTTCGTTTCGTTACCTTATCGAGTGCCGTGTGGGCTT
>DWEI01002073.1:0-15114 GCA_018245875.1 Mysoria ambigua | reverse complement strand
GCCTATTGCCATGCATCGGGCAAATATCCAGACTCCGAACCACTACTAGAAAATCTAAATTAGAACATTTTGTAGTGTTCGACCCGGGACTCGAACACGGGAACTCTCGATCGGCAGTCGCACTCGCAACCAACACGACCAACGAGGCAGACTTTTCAACATACATATATTTTATTATAAATCTCGACATGTACATATAAATGTACGTAGAATATATGTATATTATGTTAATTTAGCTACGAGTCGAAAGGCGATCGACCTTGGCAGGCGCCGCGAGTTGTTCTCGGTACTTATATCGAGACGACAACTGATACGTATTGTGTGTACTTCTTGATTATTTTACGGGGAAACTCGTCTCTACGTTGTGTTCGATTGATACTTTCAAAGGCATAGATAGCAAGCACTATTACAAAAAAAACGTAGAAATTTTTCATGGGTTGTTTGTATTTGTATGAAATGACGAACTTTAATTCATCTCTTTCAAACGGCTAATTTTGATGTTCCAAATCTCGGATTTTTGAGTACCGTCCTCCAATGCAATGCGAATCCGCTTGTTCCTAAATAAATGACAGCACACACAGCTATGTGGATACGAGAACGTCCATTTTACATCGATCGCTTAGCAGTGATATTTGCATTGTTATAGTCTAAGGTTTCTGATAAGGGGACATACAAAGATACCACATACTACGAATACACTTTAGTTTCGAAACGTCACGAAAACCTGTTTTGTTTGTAATTTGTTACAGATTGCTACGCTATGTATACCTTCACATTTTGCCGTATTGCTACTTGTGCAAAATTTCGTAAAAAATTTTAGGTAAATTATCCTAGAAATGATAAAGACTTTTCGGTCGGACAATCCATTTTCAAAAGGTGATAAGTTATTGCATTCGTCTCAAATTTAGAAAATTGAAATTTCACCATATCTCCATATTTTGAGGTCCTACAAAGCTATTTTGATACTGACTTCCGTATCTCTGTATGGACTTGTGTATGTATATATAAACCTTCCGTTACTTTAAACGCGTTGACAGATTTTAACGCAGACGGCGGCATTCTGTAAAGTTCTGTTGTATTGTAATAGACTGTTGTCAGTGTGTCTGTAGACATTGTGTAGATTTGATTGAATTCTGAATTCAAAAAGTCCCAAAAGTAAAAATACGTTTTTGAAAAAAACTTTTGAGCGGCTTGAACGAACCATTTCTTAAATGAATCCACCAATTTACTCAAAAGCGTTCATGATTCGTTCGAGAAAAATCTTTGTCAATATTTTTTTCCAAATAATTTACAATTTTTATTATCTGTCTGATCGTTTGTACGCTTAGGACCATTTTTTGTTATCCTAAAAAAATAAGCGTTTCCAGCAAGTACATATCAGGAATTTCCAGACTTGCAGGGTCAACCGCTTCACATTTTTTTTAATAAATTATTTATTTATTTCTTGGTCTCTGTGTTAATGGGTTCTTGTTTAGCCACTAGCAATAAATAATATGAAATAATATTTGCATTGGAAATAATTTTGAATAATGCAAACATAACTCAGGATATATCGTATTACGTTCAGGGCGCGTCACCTCTAACACATTACCTTCTTCACACCCACTACTTACTTGCGTCCGTCCGAGCGTCCTCGACGATCGCACCACATGTACATATATTATTTTGTCCTTTAAATTGAATGACGGGAAATTATTCACAATTACGTCTTTCGACGATGAAATGACGATCGTAGGAATATTCCTGTTCTAGATTAGCGACATTACAACAACCAGTTATTGCTGGCAACATGTTGTGTGAAACTATGGTCCGCAAACACATGCAAATTGTCCATCAACAATCATCATTGCGTTCAAGTAAATCTACACAAATTATTATGAATTGTACATAGATTACTTTTCATTGAGATCACCGATGGGCCTAAACCTCGTCGGGTTTATATAGGGTAAGAAAAAACGTAACGTCACGCCTGTAATCCTCGAAGAGGTGGGCAGAGGTATGAACAACTTTATTAAATATTAGGTCAGTTCGTGTGTCTAGGTTATACACATTAGGTCAGCTAAAGGACACATTAGGTCAGCTAAAATAATATGTATAGGTATGTATGTATAGATATATAAGTGTTTCCATGTAATATGCGTTTACGCAGCAGCCCTGTGTGTTAATAATTTTGTCGTTCGAACGTGCTATGAAACTATGATAGGTTCGGATCCCGTTACATTGATATCAGCAAAATTAAATACACCCAATCAAAACGTATTGTTGCATAAATTACACTTATTTCGTTCGTTCGGCGGAATTATAAATGTTTACTGAGCTGTGTGTTTAAATCAAGGCGATGATAAAACTTAATTAAGTGATATTGCAGTCGTTCAAAACAAAATCCAATATTTTCCCTAATGACTTATTATTAAATGTCTGACAACCGAAGGGTTACTAATTGCCAAGTTTTTAGTACGTGTAACAGTTAGTATTATTTTATATTACGTCATAATATATCGATATACGTATATCCACATTTATACTGTTAGATCGTAAACTCATTTATCGTTAATACAGGGTTGAATAAATCGATCAAATGGGATTTTCACCGACTGTACAATTTGTAAGTACCAAAACACGTCATAATGAATAATAACACGTAACATTATGCCTGTAATCTCCGATGAGTTAGACAGAGGTTTAGACTCTCTCGTTTCACCTAAGTCTAAGTCCGTTCATGGCATAGACGGCAAGCCATATACGGGGCACGCATTCATACTCGGAGGCACTATCAGAAATATTAATTAGAAAATCTAGTTAGAAAATAATTAATGGTACGAGACGCGGGATTTGAATCCGGGATTTTTCATTCAGCAGTCTTATTCGCAACTCGACCAATAAAGCTGTCTAGTGAACTTTGCATAATAGTTTTTAACCCTACTTCTGCTTTCGGAAACGTCCCGTGACTATTTGGTCTTCTTATTAAATAACACACGGGGAAGACATACAAGTAAGGTTAATAATATCTTCACTATTACTGTATAATGTTTCTCACTTTCTAAACCTATTCTGAGAAAAAAATACATACTAATCTATGTAGATTAAGTTATTCTGGCATCTTTTGTCAAACGTCAAGCCAGATCTGTTCCATACAAAGTGATAATAATAAAATATGTTAACTCAATTATCAGATTAAGTTATATTGCTGTTATCTGACGTAGAGAGTTGAGATACGAATCGGTATCACAGTCTAGTTAAATTTGAACGGAAGAGCGTAAGTACTCCCCTCAGTGCGGGTTAAATGATCGCGATCAGTAAAACGATATCGCTAATTGGAGGGTCAGCAACTGCGATCAAGTACGGATGAAAAATGTAGTTGGAAAATATTTTGTCGCTGTCGATATAATTTACTATAATACCTTCCGCGAATTTACCTATACTATAGAATACCTACATACAGCTCCAAATAATATCGCGGTTATTTTCCACTGGGCCCTCCCAGAGCTCGAGAGTGTCATCGGTCACAATCCTGGCCATCTTCGTGCCCCACTTCAGTATTTATTAGTCAACATGCATTATCGACATTAAACTTGTGGCGTGGCCATGAGGACGTCGCCTGTTTATACAAAGCACGTACTCACAGTAGTGCCGTTTCTAACTTCATCTTTAAATATTGATACGAGACCAAGACGCCTCAGTAGATACTAAGGGCCGGTTGTCTCGATTCCTCGGTTTATATAATATAAGTTCATCAATAATAACGATTACTCGGGATGTTTAACGTTCATTAAATTAAAAGCTTTGTTGGAGGCGACGTCTTGTGAAACATCACTTTTTATACTTTGACGATAGTTGGCGCCATTGCCGAAACAACCCGCCCTAAGTAGTACGACGCTCAATAAACATTGTTTAGCCTTAATTATAAAAATATACCGTGGACCGCTAATTTGTGAACACGTGTCTGAGTCACGTCCATTATTACAACTTTTCGCGTTAACCGCTGACCGCTAAGCGAACTCTCAAAACAAACTTCATTTTTAACGTAAACAAAAAAAAAATATGCATATAAATATATTGGTTGTTAGCGCACGCATGACGACAATCGTAAAGTAAATTTAGTGCACATTACCACCATACAAATGATACCACATATCATCCTCTCCATCATCACCCTGTTTAGGTGCACTGCTCACCAATATAACACACTACAAGATAGATACTCATAAAACAACAAAAGGTTGAAAGTATTTGTTCATATTTCATCGACGGTTTCGCTATGTTACACTGAGACTAGTTTTATATTTTTACTTGACCTTGATTTATAACTTTCCACAACAGAATTTCAGGTTCGAACCAAGCACCGCTTATTCAGCTGTCGTGCTTCCAACAATTATATTCGAAATGTGTAGTGTAATGCGTGAGAAGAAGATTTATCCTTGTTATTTTGCTATTAATATAACTAAGTAGAGTCACTATTGCTGACCGTATCGCTCCCAGCGCGATATCGTTCCTGTGATTTCATGCATGGTCGCGCTCTATTTTAAAATTTGTGTACGCTACATAAACGATCGCACGATAATATTTTCAATTGGGAAAAGTTTTGGTCCTCAATAAAAATCACTCGGTTAATATAACAACAATAATATTTATCTGCAAAGTGTCATATCATTTGAGTTATGACGTTCATGTGTGTTTTAAAATTAAACATCACTTGCTATAGTGGTGAATGGAAACATCGAGAAGAAGACGTATACACGTGTACACCTTAGATTTCATGAAGAAATGTTTGCTAAGGCGCGTCGGCGTATTATGTCCTCGACCCTCACATTCTGAGAGGAAACCCCCTAGCCAGCAGCGCAGCAATAAAAAGGGACTGGGAGAACGTAACGTTTAATAAGTTTCAAAACATCAAAATTCACAGATCGTTTGATATGCGTTATTTAAGATCCTATTCAATACGTCCTCATTATATGATACTGTATATATATATATACGATGCGTAAAGCGGTGTTATTAGGAATTATTTATTACTGTGAAAACAGAAATTGTTATCATTTTTTAAATACCGCATTATGCCGACGTTTTATTTAAATATATTTGGACCAATACCGCAGGAAGTGTACCTCCGTACCTTCAAAAGATACTCCGATCATGTGTATACATATATTGTTCTTCTCTAAGAACGCCCTCTCAATCCGCACGTGGGCAGCGTGGCAGACTATGGCCCTGACCCTCTCATTCTGATAGCAGACCCGTGTTTGACAGAGGAACGATAAAAAGATAGAAAAAATGGTAATGTTCCCAAAACACAATAGGTATCTAACATTTAAATGATATCTACGTTATTATTAATTATAATTGAATATAAAATTTTATATACTAATAGGTACAGTTGCGGAATACTTCAATTTATGTCTGGTAATTAATTTACAATTATTGTCTAACCAATACAATGCAAGGAAGTCAAAATACGTATTTTTGTTTTAAAAAATCCGCAATCCGTTTCTATTTACAATGCTGGCTACTTAACGCGCTTAACAGAGCAATAAGAAAAACCTTAGAAGTGGAAAATTTCTTCAATATATTTACTTTTAACAGTTACAGCAGGGATATTTTTAATATAAAACGCAAAATATATACAGTGGGCTGTATTGTTCATAGTTCACATCAGGATTCGCGACGCGGAATTCGTGTTCACTGCTATGCGGTAGGAACACATTTACAAAGTGTTAACTGTGTAACAGTTAGTGTTACTTTTTCTGTAATACAACGTCTACTGGTAACAATAATAATCTAACTGAACACACCAACACAGCATGCAGAGGAAAACCACACAGAATGACCGTGCGCGCTGACCTAATATATAGGAAAATTATTTCTAAAATTACAATGGTCGCATTAATTAAAGTCTGTTACAAATGAAATGTAACAAATTATCAATTTAAAATGTTCGTTATAACGTGTACAAATTATTTTTTATCATGTATGCCTGCCTCGGTGGTCGAGTGGTTGCGAGTGCGACTGCCGATCAAGCGCCCCTGGGCTCGACTCCCGGGTCGATCAAATTATTACGCTATTCCAACTTGAATGCCCCGTGTCCGATGTAAGGCCGATGTATGATAATAACTTCTCCTCTTCAGTGGTGTGACATACCGCTCGACGGAAATTCAGGCAAACAAATATGCTATGTTTATTTGAATAAAACAACGCTGTGGTGTTTCAACACTTACGTCGGGAGAGGGAAATAATACATCGAGTTGACGTGAAACATAACACAAGAAAACTTTGGTGTGGGAACTTAAACGTCTCCACCAAACGTTGTTGGCCTTTGCACGAGCCGTATCTCTGTATATTATAAATTGACAACGTCAACCTTGACAACTGAAAGGCCAACAGACCGCGTATTGCTTCAGAATTTGTCACGATTAAAAGCTCCGAAGCTTTTTATTAAACTGCGAACTTCTTAGTACATTATATAATGGCGCCGAGTCCTTTACTGGGTACTTAGAGCACTCCCGACTCACTTTTTCTGCATTCCTCGTACAGTTTTATATCACGGTTTACAAATTATGATATCAGTTAACGCTCAAGGGATATAATTTTGAATTACAGTTAAACATGGCTTCCCTTTAAAGTTCGTAAAGCCGTAAACCGACACGATCGTTCGATTTTCTCAATGACCTCACAAGACTACAACCTTTGCTTTTTATGTCAGATCTAAAACGAGAATCGTATACTAAATCCAGTATAGAGATGATTGTTACTTACATTCGAATGTGCTGGATTCGTATCTGCGACCATTGCAGCGTGCACTACGTTTTGAACTCGAGTCCTTCTTGAAATTATATCTATGTATTTAATTTCACCGAGCCTCAGTTTCGTCACTTCGCGTTGGTGCAATAAGGTCGACAGTTGTTCAAAGTTCTCTCTCCGAGCTCCTACTGTGCTCAGGCTCCTGGCGCTCATCACGCGCCCGTGAACTCCGAGCCAGCGCGCTCCGTCGTAAACTATGACATTTAACCGACACTGCACCTCTATTGCACGGCTGACATTTGTGGCGCGGACCTTGGGACTGGCAATCGACTTCATCGCGGCAAACTGCTCAATAAATTGACAGTTTTATCATTGCCGCCTAATAAGTCGAAAACTAGGTGCACGCGTGTTGCTGCAGTGGATGCCTTTCGCGATATTACTTTTAAATGGACGACAATAAGGGTAAAGTAATAATAATATTATATCGAATCCTAGGACGCAATAAAAGCTACGAAGTGGGCGACATTCAAAGAGTACTCTCTAGTTGCAATTATCTTTGCTCGACACTTATATGTACCTACTTACTTGCGTACATTCATAGTACCTGCATGCATTTTAAAATATAGTATTTTATGCAGTTCGTTTTACTTGAAAATATAATTGTCACCAAAACAGGTGTGCGTGTAAAAGTGATGAATGTAGATCAAGCACGTTAGGTAGGAATAAAAAAATATTTGCGACTCAGTCTTCCCTGTCTAGCGCGCAACGAACCTGACGTTATAGTGTTTTAAAAACATATTTGATATATGTAATGCCCAAGTTTTATTAGTTACATAGAACACCTAAAATAAACTCACGTTTACCTTTAAACAGTGTACGAAGATCGATCGAGCTTACCTTTACCCGTTGCTATTACCCTTGTGTGGTGTAACCGGATTTACGATCCATTCGGCGTGTGTCGTTCACCGTTTTGCCACCAATTAATTACTTGTACAATTAGGATTCAATGTTTAAATTCAGTGTTTTAGGCCTATTTTTTTTATATTAACAATAGCCTTTATCAGTAGAGGAACAGTATGAGTAAACTCCAGACATCTCTTGTGAATATGGTACCCAAAATGAGAACATCGCAGCTTATATCGAAAGGTAATAACTATAGCAATTTGAAGGTTTCTTTCAATTTTAATGATCAAGTTCAGTCTCTTAGGTGTCTTGGCGCGATGTAAACGTCGTGGGCAGCTGAGTTAACCCTACCAGTTACCCTTGCGGTACGCATGACCGGTTTACGATCTGTTTAGCGTCGTTCGTTCACCGTTAACCGCCCGATGCACAGATGCGGTTATCGCGTTTATTTTCTCGCTTTGCACTTTATAAAGCTAGCTGACGCACTTGTTGGGTCATTCAACCGTTCTTTACATAGGGTTGTCACGCTGATCTATGTCAAATTAAAGGTCGTGTAATGGCAATGAAAATAGCCGTTATGGGTGAAAAATCAAATATAAACTATTGTTTTTTTTAATAAACATTTTTTTATTTTTCTGAACATGTCCACATGTTCCTTATTATTTTGCTGAACATGTCCACATGTTCCTTATTATTTTGCTGAACATGTCCACATGTTTCTTTTTATTCTGCCGAACATGTACACATACATGTTCACACTTTTGCATAACGCACACTAAGATGTGTGTAGTCTGTGAACATGCATTCGATTAGCGTTTTAGCCCATTTTAACCCGTCTCATGAGTAGTAGGGGCCCATGTCTAATATCGGAATGATAATTGATTTAACTATTCTTACTTCGCTCTACATGTCCCCTGTCGCCAACCCTGCGCCGCGAGTTATTCGCTCCGCGGACGGACAGTCGTTGACGAGTTCAGCTACGAACCGTTCGTCTTGCGTTTGTCCCCTTGCGTACTAATCGTCAGATAAGTAATATTTTGCTCGAACAAGTTTCATTTAATATTTTACATAATAATGCGCTTTAAAATATATTCTTGTATCAATCATCATGTAATTTGTGATACTTCTTTAATTGTTATAATATTAATAATATCGTCAATAGAATACATATATGTTTATAATGATGGGTAGTCGATAAGAAATTGATATTTGAACCCAAGAGCCGCCTATTCCGTGTTCCGTCCGTATATTGTGATATGTAAACATTTTTTTTTGCATTATATATTACAAAAATATATTCTATTATGTATAATGGCGTAACACACGCGATTTTTTTTATAACCTTACAAAATTATACAACGAATTTGTGTTTCCATTAAAGAATTCGTCTAAATTTTATTACGAACATGTGCACCGACGTGTTATTTTAGATAATGAAAATGTATGACGTCACGCGCATAACCCCGACTTCCACGTCTCACCAGCCACGTTCACGTCCCGCTATGGTATCGGGGGGAAATTGTACCACAGCGGACACGAATCCAGACTCCGGACTGTATTCGACTAGAAAATACGTTAGAGTTATGTTCAATGAAATCTCAACAAGCCTACCGTGTCCATTTGGGACGTGGATGTAGCACGTGTGAGACAAAAAATATTTGTACACAGCCTTCTGTTACAAAACCGGCTTCTGTTCGTGTAGCTGCTTGTAACAACAGTCAGTGACTGATGATATTCAACAGTGAATACTTGACCACCCTTGAGGTTTTTCATTCGTTACACACGTATAGATGTGTACATTTGTGAGGAATTTTATAACGCTTGTTTCTTTTTCTATCATTATATTGTTACGTTGGGTTCTTCACGGGATAGGCACAGAATACAAATTCCTTCCCCTCCACTCTTCAAACGTGCATGTGACTCTCATACACACATGCGTGCCGCTTTCTTAGAGTTCTGATTCTCTATTCGAAAATATAATACATATTCAATAAATATAGTACGTAGCAAAATTAACCAGATTCCCTTAAACACGGAAACTTCAATTGCGAAATTGTAAACGGCCCGTCTCACGGCCAAGTTTACATTGAATCGGCAAACGAAATCCCTAAATCTTAAATGCTAAAGCATCAGGTGACCGACCCGGGCGGGTGGCCACCCCGTATGAACCTGGGCCCACGTGTAAGCAACAAGTGGGCTCGATGGCGCATGCGCGAAGCAACTTTCCTACAGTACTTTTCCACTCCGAGCCCACTTGTAGATCAAACATTTTTTATTACGATACTATCGTGGTGGATTGTGTACAACGACTGCTTGCTTACGCGATTATTTCAACCTGTTCCTTCGGAAATGTACATGTACTTGATGTTGTCAAAGAATTATTTTCGTTATTTGTAACAGTCACAAATTGTTAAAGTTAAAGCTTTTAACAGAATTAATAGGCAAAGGCGTATCGATTTTTTTTTTCTGGCGATACGAAGTGAAAACATTTTTTATGCTAGTCAAGTGTTTAACCTCTCAGCTTTCTATTTTGAACTCATCGAATTATATAATAATTATCGAATATAGGTTTCTTACACTGTGAATGTAGAACCAAAAACCTTTAGTAATCCTACGTATAAAAAGTTTGAAGTATAAGCCTCAGAGCATTAAAACAGTACAAGTAGAATTTGTCTGTGGTCAAACACGTATTACTAGCACACAAAGGTTCTTCATTTTTCTAACATCCGTTTCAATTGACGCCAGAATATCTACATAAAATTTTATGTATAATATACATATAAATCTTAATTAAGTATTTAAATGAAATCAATAAATTCTCTGAAAAGAAACGTAAAATGATGTATATATTTATACGTCATACAATAGCTTTACAAGTGTAGAATGTTTGTATACAATATATAAATTTATACACACCAAAGGTCTAACTAGTTACGGTGTTATTAACAAACGAATTTTTAATGAGAATATCGCGGGCGAATCATAATAATATTATTTTCAAACAATGCGAGCTGCCGACGGCGACCTTGGACGTCGTATTATGTAATGATTACTTATTTTACGTCAGATAACGCTCCAGAGTTAACGACATTGTAAGCAATTTTGACATTGGCTCGAAGTAAGTGAACGTTGCGACTTGTAATGAGTTTAGAAATTTCGTACACGGGCACGATTTGTCGTGTCGTGAGTCGTCGTCGTTAACTGCCTCTATATTATTATACATAAATACTCGTTAATATAGTTTCTTTAATAATGATAAGCAGTGTAAGCTGTATTTGCCTAATAGTTTGAAAATCGACTTATTACTACGGGAGCTGGAGATCGAACCTTATCAAATGTCACTTGCGACAATGGCTAAGGAACATGTCGTAAGTGGTTGAATTCGGTTAACAATGCTTACGCTACGCTATTTTGATCCGCCCGTAAATGTATTGAATGATTTTGTTTTATTTCGAGCTACCACTTCCTAGTGGGACGTAAACGTAACTGGTGAGACGTGGAAGCGTACCACGTTCCTTTGTCCTACCGCTTCGGGGATTAAAGGTGGGATGATGTTACGTTATTTCAATTTTAGAATTGTTTACGTGTATAATGAGCGATATTTAAATCGTAATAATTTAGGAAATACTCACATAATGGTGTGGAAACACATTTAATAGAGGGAGGAAGGGGTGAGGCGAGGGTCTGTAATTAAGCTGGTCTACGCTTCACTTGAAACAACACACGCGGTGGCGGTTTTCCCGGAGAACACGACACAGTAATTGTATTCCAATTTGAAACAATTTTCACTTTTATTAAAACGCGACATATGTATGTATATAAGTACCTGAGAAATGGGTGCGTGTACGTTGTTATTGATAAGTTATTTAACGAAATAAAGCCAGCTGCGAAATAAATGTATATACCGGTTACGCAAACATCTGTTTATAATGTTGCATGAAAATAGTACTTGAAACTTTACTATAATATACCCTAATTTTCAACTAGACAAGGTATTTATACTCTGTGAAATGAGACATAAGTGAAATATATTTCTAACAAAATACAATTAAGCCTAGAATGTTCTCAACAAGCCGTTGAGAGGGTGTACATGATATATTCCAAAAAATTGCGCCGTAGTTACAAGTGTCTGCCGGCGAGGTAGGCGTTACGACGGCCTCAAACGTTGCCATGGTAACGCGATCACGTGGCCCCCAGCTTAGTTTGAACTTGATGTTGTCTGAGAGGTGCGTAAGTAAATATTATCGTATAAGCTTTTTATACCGTCACGATTGTCTTCAATCATTTTTATTGTTCTACTGTTGGTCAACTCATATGTTTCCTTTCAGAATATTAATAGTTTAGGTCATAGTTTGCCATGTTGACTGTACAATTTTGTAAATTTAAAAGCGATTTGTTAATTCCTTTTGTCAATACATCATTACGCCTGGTTTTACCAGTTTATTACATATGCAAGAGAAAAATTGAAGAAATATTGGGAAATCTCATAAAATGTATAGAAATTATAGTAGAAAATATGCCAATCTAAAATGGAAAAACGATAGATATAACCTATATACAAGTACGACATAAATATAAATATTTATATCATGCAAATGACATTTTATGACCTGTAATTTGAGTAAAATGGTTGTTCATTATTAATACGCCAATATAATCTCCCAACGTATTTAGCGTCCAATTAAGGCCGTCGAATGACGATTATGGAAGATTTTTTCATCATCGCTGGCAATCACCCTACTAACATGACAACTTTCTCCACATTGTAGGGATCCAACGCTTAATCGCAAACTTTAAGCGTATTAATATAAGGTACAAATTATAGAGCCAATGTATAGTATAGGTAAAGGCGTGGCAGTTTTGATCAATGCTTTTGATTTGCCCTACAATTATGCAATAATAATTTAATTAAAAATATACTAAATAATATGTAAGCTACTAAGAGAAATGTTCTAAAGAAAATAGAGAAAACTAATATTACACACAAAAGAAAAAAAAAACAGTTGAATTCAATTCAATGCTTTAACACAATCAAAAATTAGTGAGACACGGTGATTAGAAGTAAGAAACATTTAATGTTACGTAAAGCTAAATCGGCTGACTGGTACAAGCCGATTCGTCACTCAGTGTTAAATGAGATTCGTGATTAAATAATATGGTGTGTACACGTGGACTATGAATTAATTGCTTTGCGATATTCGGGCGAGGGGCGCGCCTGTTACGAGTCGTGTTATTATTACTGGCACGCGACGCGTCGCGTACCACGCTTCGATCCATAATCGTCTCGAGTGTCTCGTAATTCTATTTTTACTCATCATTATCTGTTGTTTACAAACATTTGGCACAACGGTCGGCGAAATTTCACGGCCGTGTTGTCTATGTGGCGCGATTGTCCGGTGTTCGACGGTGCGTCAACGTATCTGCGTCTATTGCAGTGTAACACATGTCATTATTTCAAGTTCATCATCATATACGTTTAGAATCGGTTACGGTCGTTTAAGTTGGAATGTTTTTTTTAAATATGTAGTTCATTGTCCCGTGATACATTTTGTGACAATAGTTCACCGCTTCCATAGTACTCCTCTGCCTACCTCTTCTGGAATTATAGGCCATTTGTTATGTATAAATTTCATCTGTCCCTTTCACTTCGTAAACACTTCGATGTTATCCATTGCTTACGCAATGTCAAGTACTGTCGTGTTGGAGTTGTTCGCTAAATTTTCCATATTCTGACATTATTGACCGATATCTAAATTTATCATGTTTATATTCGACATCGACCCTTCTGTCGTTCCACTGTTGGAAAAAAAAAGTCTCCTCTCACAATGAGAGGATTATGGCCATAGTCTGCCACGCTGGCCAAGTGTGGGTTGGCAGACTTCACACACCTTAGAGAACAATTTTTTTTCTGAACTCAAGGTGCAGGTTTCCTCACAATGTTTTCCTTCCCCGTAATAGCAAGTGATATTGAAACTTAAAACGCACATTTTTAAGAGTTGCACGCCAGGGAATTGAACCCGGTCTCTCGGAGTGAGAGGTCGAATTTCAAACCACTAGGCTATCACTGCTGTTTGATGCTTATATTATGATTTATTTTTCACTTTGTTCCCCAACGAACTTAACTTGTCGTACTTTTTCCCTCTCTTCGGTGTAATTGTGTTGATTTTTTAAATAGCTTATTCTTTACGTCAATAACTATTTCAAGTGAATATAGCAACAATGAAAATTGAAAAATAAATTATTATTTGGAACGATGGACCGCATTAATATTAGAAGATTGTAAGTCAATATGTGTTAAGAGCGTGTCGCTCACTTGTGGGAACAGGGAGATTTCGGTCAAAAGATTTATATACATTGAGACACATTATATGCCAGTGCCATTGACAATAACGGACTGAATATTATTCAACATTACATGACCGAAACTGAATTTAATCTTCTTCATAATTTTTTTCTTAATTAAAAAAGTTCTGCACAACGTTTCAACTTATATTTTCAACGTCGTTGCTGGAGTTCATAATAATAAGACTACATGGAGCCGCAATTTTACTTATTACGTTATTAGTTTTACTTATTTTATTAGTTTCTACGGACATACTTACAAATAATTATTACTATTTACGTCACATTACAATTAATTAGCAGGATAAGTTTAATTTGCAAAACTAATTGGAGAGGATTAATTTTCAACACAAATTGGTAATTGAATTGAATTAAATTAAACGTAGTTATACCTATGCTATTTCTATTAAATTTACTGCCGCGTTAAGAGGCCAATCAGACCACACAATGCATCTTAATTAACATTATATATGGTGATTTTTTTTTTGTAAGAATTCTTTAAATTTGACATAAACATTTCCTTACGTTCAATGGTTTTTGAATATATAATTTTCATTCATGTAATAAAGTACATAATGTACATGTGCATAGAGAGATATTGATGAGTGAACATCGAAAAGGTGATACTTTTAAAAAGTATGTATTTATTATGAAAGGAGGGGAATAAAACTTATAACTGGAAATATACTATGTCGTAGTTATAAACGGACAAGGAAAAATATGTTATATAGTTGACCTTATGGCAGGTGTTAAAGGAGTGTGATAAAATAAAGTACACACAGTATGGCATGTCCATAATTATTGTATACAATAGTAATTAACTGATCAATTGCAAGCAGTTGTGCTGTAATAGTTTCCATCGTTTTGCTTAAGTATACAATGCAGAGTCAAAAATTTGAAAAGATCACAAAAACAACAGCGTGTTTTGTATTTTGTTCTCAAATTGAATCGTCGTTTTATCTCGTTAATTTTTTTTATGTTATTATTATATACTCAAATCATTTATGTCTTAGGAATTTTGTAAATTGTAAAATTTTCACAATAAACCCTTGATACTTCCTTTCTTGTTTCTCCAATTGCGTGTTTCGTCTTCGGTGTGACATTAAAATAACATTATTACTATGTTAAATATTA
>DWEI01002072.1:0-15117 GCA_018245875.1 Mysoria ambigua | reverse complement strand
TAAACGTAACCGGAGAATCGTGGGAATGTTCTGCATTCCTCTGCCTACCCCTTCGGGGATTACAGGCGTGAAGTTACGTTTACGTTAATTGTCAATTGTACACCCGGACGGTAGAAATACGATCGTAATTTTAGGCAAAAACTAGTCCTCACCGGGAATCGAATCCACTAACCGGTTACAGTCAGGCTAAAAATCACTAATCAAAACGCCAGTCAGAAAAATATTGTGAAACTTGATCTCGTCATGAGATCAATTATGAGACTAAAAGTATGGTCGCCTTAGCCGATGAGTCACACTTTGGCGCCACTATATAAAACCCCTGAAATTCAGTACGGCTCCAGCGGGGAAGATGAGTGCACGTGTTCGAGCAATATGAGGCTTTATTCCCACCACACAAGAACTAGTTCACCAATCACAAAACTGTTCACCATTCGTATCCGTTTAAAATTATTCACGTATACGAAAATTAGATACTTCTATATAAGTGAATTGAGCAAGCGTTGCCTCCGAGGTCCAGTGCAGAGAGGTAATTATGTTTATTTAAAATTTTAATGTTCTAGTAAATTAGTCCTACATATTACGGACTAATTGTAATGTTTAAATTATAATTATGTATATATTTGCTCATTAACATCTTACGTTTAACGTTACAGGAGATGTCCAATTCGTTAATTCGTTAAGCATTTATTACAACATTAAATAATACGTTGTTATTCTACTGAATGATACATTTCATCGTTATATTTACTGTAAATATACAAGAATGACATCATAAAAAGATACAATACAGTATTTTAAATAAAAGTTATACGGGTATACACATTCATATGTACACAAACTCGTATGTCTATTATAGGAAATGTAACCCACTACTTGCAACAGCACAGAATCACGTGTGGGCAAATTAAGCAGACTGTGCTAACGTTGGTTATGTCTAGGTTTTTCGAGACTATAGTATTCAGTTTTAAACGAAGTTTTTCAGCTTGAACATATGGTTGAAGTGAACGAAGGTTAGCAAGTCGCGTGGCGACAGCGTGGCGTAGGGCGGACTTGATTGTTCTCTGTGTGAGCAGCGAGCAGCGTCTGGCAGTGGAACGAGGTGAAGGATGATGATGGACATGTTGATGATGCGGGCGATGGTGGTGATCGTGGCGATGGCGACATTATGCCATAAGCATCTAAATATTACAGCCACATTTATGTTCCTGTTTGTGTGGAATTTTCCTGTACGTTCTACAAACTTGATAACAGGATATATGTGTAAATAAATAATATCTGGAGCAGAAATACCGTCGATGAGGTGAACTAAGTATTTATTTATAATTACATTCACTTGAATAACAATTGTGATGTTAACGGGCGTATTGTCATCATGATATCATCACGCCGTGTCTCTGAACGGGTAGACAGAGAACGCCGAGTTCCGAATATATTTAACTCGCTCGCTGGATACAGAGACTCCTGATTCCCGTATCAGTCGGTGTTGGTATAATGATATTAAAAGAAAATAATGTAACATAAACGTAAGATCACGCCTGTAACCACCAAAGAGGCAGACAAAAGAGTATAACTATATAGAGTAGGCGGTGAGCCTATTGCCATAGATCGAATATCTTGGATTGTCTTGCGAATATTTAGGTATAAATTATAATACCTATTAATAATTGGAGGTATGTTACGAGTGATAATGTTAAAATTCTGATGAAAAAACTTAAACTTCAGTCATTTAAATAGACATTGTCGAGTCGTTGCATTTGTATCAAACCCCAAACGAATTACGCGGGGATTTTAGAGGATAATACGGGAATATGTGTTTTAGGAATTTGGGTTTTAGGAACAAAGTCGCAAGCAACATTTCAGTAATAACAAAGATATTGTAACATATAGATATAATTCAGTTATAAAATCAACAACTGTAGGCGTTAATTGATCACCCATACACCGTCAAGGAAACGTGGTTGAGAAATTACATAGACATTTAAATGTGTTATATTTATGTTTGTTCGTTGGCCTATTTACCTTATGTACGTGAGTGGCGGCTTCGTTCGCCGGATAGTAAACATGAACAATTAATTTGAAATACTTTAGGTGTCCAACGCAGTCGAACGTAATATCTTAGCTTGATATTGAAGTAACTATGTACTATATTATCTGTGCGTCTATGTCTATTTACTATGTCTATGTCTATTTACTATGTCTCTATTTTCCTTCCACATATAGGTATAAGTACATTTATGTATATAAAAATGCACCTAATATATGTATTCTATGAGTTACTCTATCATTACTGTGGGAAAAATTCATAATGTAAATTTATTTAATGACGGGCGAGATGTAGTTACAGATAGAAAAGTTAATGTATTCCTTGTAATAAATATTAGGTAACCACAAAAGTAAACACGTTGTGAGTACGGCTTGCTCATTGAGAATTTATTTTTAATATCAGGACCAAAACCGCAGAATGACTTCTGGATAATTACCACAGACTATAAACGATATGTTTAATGTCATTACTAATATAAAATTACCATACATTAAAGACAAGCAATAATGTATGATTTTGTATATACGGAACAAATTTGAACTTTAAAGAAATTCAATTTATATTTTAAATTCCCTAACCGATAAAGTATTCTCTATTAAGTATTAACTATTTTGTGATTATGTACTTTTTTGACCATAAACAAAAAAATAAAACATTGTAGCTCGTGTGAATATCAGATGATCAGTGCGAGAGAAGTTTTTCTCCGCTTTTAAACAACGTTATAAACCCCAGTTCTTATGACATTTAATATTAATCAAAACCGGCCATATAAACAAATGTTTTCTCTTAATTTAATTACAAGATACAATGATATCTCAATCAGTTACCAAATAATCAGTTTATCATAATAAAACTACAGATTTAAAATGATAATTAATTTAAAATGATAACACTATATCAATAAAATCAATCAAGCATTAAATTAATTGAATATCTAAAATTGATCATTTATTAAAAACGATCAATCATTAAAAGCAATCAGTTTTCATTTTATTTATGCACTTAAACTTGTAATATCTTAAGTCCTGTAATTCGCACGCGCATATGTGACCCTGGAGTGGAGGTCGCGGGTCGGCCAGCGCAGTTTTAGACGCGCTCCGGCCAGGTGGGGTGATGATCTGCGAAACGCTGCAGGCGGCAGCTGGATGTTCAAAGTCGAGGACAGGGTGCAATGGCACTCTTTCGGTGAACTGAGATAGGCTGATGATCATGACGATGTATGAGCCAATAGTAATTCAAAAGTAAAAAAGTTTGCATCCGTAACATCCCTGGTCCGAGCACATCTAATGCAATATCTCAGTTGATCATATTCATTAATAGTTTAGCAATAGGTACTCTTGTGACACATATATAATCCGTTTAGATAATTTATGACACGCGTCTATAATTGTATAGCACGGATTAATAGATTATGTATATCAAATTCAGTCATACATAATTATGTTTAATAACTACTTGTATTAGTGATTATCAACATGGTTTTGTGAGCTACGAATAAATCCAATTATCTATGTTTTGTAATAAATTAATCCTACAATGAGTGCAATTAGTACTATTGTGAACTCTTTGGTATGTTTGTATTTAAGGCGCACGTTTATTGAAGTAGTTAGAAATTGGACCTCTTTACAAAATGTGCATTATAAGTTTAAATATAACTTGCTATAACGGTTTAGGAATTCATTGTGAGTACACCTGCACGCTTTAGAGTTCTTAAAAAATATCTTTATTATTTCTATTCTAGTTTTCTATGGCTTGTGAAGTTTGCAAACCCGTGCTTGGCCAAATGGTAGAGTATGGTCTTAACCCTCTCATTCTGAGACGAGACCCATGTTCCAACAGCAGAACAATAAAAGGGTGGAAAAAAATTGCATTATATACACTGATTTAGATTTCATTAGCGTAATATCTCGCTAAATTCCTGTAATAAATTTTTCATTCAATGACAACCACACTTCGGAATTTACGTGTAATTCTATTTTTGATTATGTTTAGTCAACAGTGTTATCATAATACCACCTTATCAATCTACCGTCAGTAATAAACATTTATTTATATTTCAGCCTTAAATTATTAGCTTGCAGAGATAAGGTGAGATAATTAAATCGTACCCGTAGCGCAAACAGGTGCAATGGATGACAACGAGCAAAGCAATGCGATCCGAAACAAATTTGTTAACAAAGTGTATAGCAATGAAGATCTGGACGCAATCAACACACTTAAGTTACAACACAATGAAGAAGCTGCAAGATCTGAAAACGAATCGAAAACTGATAGCAAATCAGTTACTGAAGACAGGGTTAAATTTGAAGGCTTAAGTAGCAAAGACAGCGTTTGCTCTGAAGAACCGCCCGCCATTCCTGACGGGGGATGGGGGTGGGTGGTAGTGCTTGCCTCATTCTTAACGGCTACATGTGCGGATGGCTTAGTATATTCATTTGGCATTTTACACACGGAATTCATAAAACATTTCAGAGAGTCGCAATCGAAGACATCTTTAATTGGAGGTCTTTTTATGTCGATTCCTTTATTATCTGGTCCAATAATGAGTGTTTTGGTGGATAAGTATGGCTGCAGGCCTATGACAATTATTGCCAGTCTTGTATCAACAGCGGGATTTTTTCTAGCCGCTTTTAGCAATTCAGTAGAAATTTTGTGCTTAACGTTAGGTGTGATTAGTGGCTTATCAATGGGTATATTGTATGTGACTTCAGTAGTGTCCGTGGCATTTTGGTTTGACAAACGAAGAACCTTAGCTGTTTCTCTCGCTTCATGTGGGGTCGGATTCGGAACGTTTATTTATTCACCGATGATTGTATTCTTCATAGAACAATATGCCTGGAGGAGTACGTTAATTTTATTATCTGGTACCATTTTAAATACATGTGTATGTGGTGCTTTGATGAGAGATCCAGATTGGATAATTATTAAAGAGCGAAACGAAAAGAAGACTGCAAAAACTAGGTCGAGGAAATCATCTAGCGCTGGATCAATATCAACTAGGTCAATTGGAGGGGAATCGATGTATTTGACTGCGGATGAATTAAATGATCTAGTAAAGAGCGGGAAAAGTCCCGAATACATTCTGGCCACCTTAACATCAACGTTGCAAGAAGCCGAACAATTAGAAGCGACCACACAAATGAATGCAGAAGTGACTCATAAACGAATCCATTCGGACATAGTCCTGCCTACCTTCATTCTACACAATGAACAGGTGATTGAATATTTTTTAATTGTGTTCTATAATTTTAAATAATTTGCTCATTTATTTTTTCATCTCTACATCTGCAGGTACCTATTGAAGTTGTAGAGAAGTTAATGTCAAACAAACGTATTTACAATATTTTGTTACAATCTTATCCACATGTTCTCATGCGAAGAAAATCAGACGTTAATTTGAATGCAGAACTTACACAGGACACTAAAACTGAGCCCGCCCAACTGGCAGTGACAGTTAAAGCTAAAAGACCAACCGTCAAAGCTGATGCGCAAATTAAAGATAGGGTCGCAAAGAAAAGTATCGATATAGAAATCGCAGCGGCAACATATAATGAAGCGAAGAAAATACAAAGTGAACGAAGTAATCGAGAAAACACTCAAGTCTCGAACAAAAATCAGGACAAGTTTCTTACTCACAATGGCAACTGGATTTCAAGACAGATAAGCACTGATCACCATTACTTGCGCGATGTACCGCTGTACAAGAACACCATAGTGCATCGAGGAGCTATGTTGAATGTACCTAGATATAAATTAAGAGCTTTATCGTTGCCAAATATTTATAGGAATTCTAATTGGTCTGTCTGGTCGGACTCCGACGACGAACGGGTATGTTGTTCACATGTATACCATATTTAATAATCTTCGGATACTACAGGCGTGATGATATTTCAGACAAGAAGTATTCAAATAATAGAACGTAACATCATCAACAGCCTATAAAGTTCGAAGGAATGTAGTATATTCCCATAGACCACGAATAGGTGTTGAGCTTATTGCCATACGTTGGGCACAATAACAAATTCTAACCGACTAGTAAAAACACTAAATTTAAAAAAAATGCCCATCGTGGGATTTGAATTCAGAACCGGAAGTTGCGAAAGGACGTTTAATTAATCTGGCCTGCGTCATCTCTGATGCGGATGAGATATTTTTTCTTCTCTGTTTTATGTCTACATCTTACTTTTTTTTAAATTGACTGCCTCGTTGGTTGTGTGGGTTGCTATTGCGACTACCGACCGGGAGGTCCTGGGCTCAATTTCCAGCTCGTTCATTAAAAAAAATTCTGATTTAAATTTCCTACGAGCGGTTCGGACTCTGGATATGTACCCGATGCATAGCAATAGGCTCACCGCACATTCCACAAAATGTAACCTATTCCACAGTGGAATGTAAACGTAACTGGTGAAACGTGGGAGTGTTCTACATTCCTCTGCCTATCTCTTCGAAGATTACGTGAAGTTACGTTTAACACTGACAAATTATTGTGCTTTCGAACATATTGCCTTTTATTTTATTAATTCAAAGAATTCTGTTATAACAACAGGTTTTATTTTCCAGAAATGGTACGATCACATCAAGGAGGTGCTAAAGGAGAGCTTCGATTTCAGAGTGTTCACGGAGTACCACTTCCTGTTGTTCAACATCGCATCGCTCCTCATGTCTCTCTGGTCCATCATTCCGTTCATGTTCCTGCCGAACTTCATGTCGGAGAGCAATACAAACGACAGCACCGTAATTATTGGCATCATAGGCATCGCCTGCGGCGTCGGAATTGTTAGTATGTTTTTGTTGATCTCTCTTGTGAATTGCGTATTATAGAGATTGAAGTCCGCCAAACGACAGAGCGCATACAACACTGGAAAGAAGAAGATGATCATATTAATTTTCTCTCGTGTTATTTATCGATGACTAAGAGACATGACTTTAATGTACAAGGGTATAATCTCAAACTTCATGATATGACGCGGACTATTGTAAAGCAAGACTCTATGAGAAATACTACCCTAAAGCAAAGCGTGTGAGACAATTAAGAACCATGTACATATATTCTAAAAAACATTCTGGAAAGATAAAAATTTGCTAGTCCTAAGTCGTTTTTCCTTCTGCTAAGCCTGTCAAGCCAAGCCCTTTTACTCGTAGTAAAAATTTTGATGTTGATATATCAAAGAAATGTAAACTATACAATGTCCAGAGATAATAGCGATGAAAATGATTCCAATTTCCACATTCCCAAGAGGTATTTATTTTTATTCCAGGTGACTCTCGGCTGGGCGGGAGACCAGCCCTGGTTCAGCGTGACCAAGGCGTACGCCGCGTGCCTCGTCGTTTGCGGGCTGTCCGTCGCTGTCATGCCCTTGGTCATCACCGACTACTGGTCCCTCGTGGTCGTGTCCGCCATCTTCGGGCTGTCCTTCGCCAGCTCCTACTCCTACACGCCAGCTATTTTAATGGAGTTATTGCCCATCGATTACTTCACCATGGGCTATGGAATGGTTTTGCTCAGCCAAGGCATCGGGCATCTGATCGGCCCACCGCTGGGCGGTAAGTTGTTGATTGGACTGGTGTGTTAGTCCAGTGGTTACAGTCTGTGATGAGCCGGGGGTTGTAGGCTCGATTCTGAATTCAAATAAGTATTTGTCTATATTTTAATTAAAAAATTAATATAATATTTGATTTGTTTTGTTAAAAATATACATTTTAAAAAGGGGACAAATTAATAATATATTTCTTTAAACAGTGTCATATAAAATAAAGATAGTTAAAAATCAATGACAGCAAATTGACAAAATAGATACAAGGCGAATGTTGATGAGTACGGGTATAAATATTTTGGTACTTTTGGTGCACATATAAATTTTTAATGAGCTACTTTTTAAATTAAATGTATTTCAATAAATACATTGTATACAACTTTATAATTTTAGATGGAGTAAATCGTTGTAATTGGCCAACTGCCCGTCGTTCAGGGCTCATACAGGACGCGTCGTCCAGCTGGGACAACACGTTCTACGCGGCGGGCGCGTGGCTCGCGGCGGCCGGCGCGTGCGTGGCGCTCGTGGCGTGCTCGCGCAACGTGCGCCTGTGCGGGCGCGCGCCGCTGCTGCACGACGCCGCCGACGGTGGCGCCGGACCCGTTGCGTGAGGTCTTACATGCCACTTTAATGCTTCTAATAAATATTTGCAATGTATTAAATTGTGTTTGTTATTTTCCGCAAGCCTATTTCGGCAGTTGTTGTAGGGGACACATTTTAAACCAATCTAGGCGACCCATTATAAAATTATAGGCGTTATGTTATGTTTTGTATTTTATTATTATTATATTGTATTTTAAATTTAGAACTCGTGTATTAAACAGGAAGGCAGCGAGGAGCGGTCGGTGCGGTTGTTATTGGTTACCCGAAAACAAAGAAAAATTTTTTGGTATCGATTGTCAATCCATCGGCAAACTATATTCGCTATTAATTTTATAACGCTAATCAGTTCGAATGGAAAAAGCAAAACTAAAATAAAAACAACTAAATCCATAAGCAAATAATGCATGCTTTTCGTTTGACAGTTTTCGTTATATGACACATAATTAAGGTCGCAATTGCAAGCATAATAAACAATGCAAATCAGAAAGATTTGTAATAACATTTAAATAATTTATCTTATCGTCATATCAAACTCATATAAGTATTTTTATTGCTGTAACAGATAACTTATGTTTTATAATAGTGGCCTAGATTTGATGCTATATTTCCATTTAATAATATGTAGTGTTGATTTATCGAAATGAGTAAATGTACTAATGCTGTTTTCAAATAATCCGCAATATACAAATATATGATAGCGTATATCTACCTTCACGGGCGATGTATATTGAAATGTAACATCAGTCCTGTCATCTCCGAAGCGGTAAACAGAGATGTGTAGTACGCCCCACGTTTCACTCGTACCGTTTATGCCCCACCTTGGATTAGGAGGTGGGCCTATTGCCGTACGCCGGGCACAAATCCAGACTACGAGTCACTAATGGGAAATTATCTTCACTGACTCCTTGACCGAATGGTTGCAGACGCGCCTGTTGATTGAGATTTGAAAAAGAGTTTGCAATTTTGGTTTCATTCACGAACAACAAACGAATGAAATGTGGCATATTATGTAGTTATTATGTTATTATTATACAAAATCGAGTCACTTAAATGGACGACTAGTCGGTTTATATTTATTTTATATATTTATTTATTTATATATATTTATGTATGAGAGCCAAATATCACTACTCTTATAAAATATATTAGGGCGTTAAATAAAATAACAATAAACTTTACACAATTACAACTTTATTCAGATGAGAATAACAGTTGATGAGTTCAGACTTTCAACAACCACAGTACAGAGTTATACAGCGTGTTCAAGTTAATACATACATATGTAGTAATCAGTGTCTACACAAATATTCAAGCAAACTTGTAGGATTCATGTGACTATGACCCGTATTGAAAAATTAAATATTTATATAGTGTTCTTGATATTAATATTTTAAGTATTTTCCACAACGAATACACAAAACTCAATAATAGATGTGACATATTTGGAACACTTACAGATACACAATATCTTACATAGACAATAAAACAAAGTTTTTACCGCAGCAAATGCGGAGATCAATTTAACAATCATACAGGTATGTTACTACATTTTTGTCTGAGGAATACACATTTTACTAAATACTCTTCCTTATCAACACACATGATTTAGCGATTCAGACATGTAAAGTTTACGAATAGATAAATTCACTAACTCTTTAATATAAGTAATAAACTTCGCTACTGACAAATGGAACATGGATATTAATAAGAATAACAATAATAGATTTTCAGTGAAATGTCATTGATGTGTCAAACGGTTGTAGGCTGTGGGTCCATTTTGTATGATCAATATTTAATCATATTTCTACAGAAGACGATTGTTTACAATTCGCTCAATCTGTAGACTATAGATTTATTAATACGATGAAACCTTTACTATGGTGACTATTCGATTGACAAACATGCGTATAGAAATTTCTATCGTAACATCACGCTATTAATCTCCGAAGAGGTACACAGAGGAGTATAGAACACACCCACGTTTCACCAGCTACGTTTACGTCTCAATATGGAATAAGGGGTGAGCATATTGCCATGGTTCGGTCACAAATACCTACTAAGAGACACTGCAGATAATTTTGAGTGAGAAATAACCCAATAGTACCGGATAAGGGTTAGGAACTCAGGCCCCTTATATCCACAGTTGTGCTAGCAACCAACCACTCGATCAACGAGACAGTGTAAACATCAAAACACCTAATTATATTGTTATGTTGTTACGTAAGTATAATAAAGCCATAAATGGCCAACTCCGCCTGTGGTTAGTAACGACGTATAGCTGGGTCGGATCATAAATTCTAAAGGATAGGATAAATATAGGATAAATATTTCTAAATTTTTAGGATAAATATTTCTGTGACAGGGTAGGTACGATATTTTAGGAATTTTCTTGTTAAAATGCCTCTTCGTCTAGTGACGGTTGGCCATCAATTTCGCAAACTTCCCTCGGTCTTACGCAAATTGAAACAGTTCGACAGCTTTTGTTATGCCTATGATATTTTAGGAATAAAATTATCTATTACAGCATGCATAATAATCTACCGTTTAGCCACCATAGTACAGGCCCTGGCCAGTTTGAGGTCACTGTATTGTTGTGGTACTATAAAACATCCTTACCATAATTTATTAACAACGTCTTTCTGCACAGCACCTACTGAAACAATTATAGTACGGTATATTCATAAAACAATTCTAGACCTATCAACATGCCACTGAAATTCTAGTACAAATATAAACAGACAAAAAATCTTATTATAGTCACAATAGTCATAAAGCACACTGAACATGCAGTAATATAATAACATACATTACGTAGATAACATATATATATATACCACATAAATATTGAAATGTAACTAAGGAAAAATAACGATACGATAATTAAATGACATGATGTCATATCATATAATAAAGCGATGCATCTAACACGCATATTGTATATGACCGCCTGTTCCTCGTATATTATAAAATATACAAATTAAATATTCAAAGCGAGTTTTTAATTTCTTGACAGTCCGCTATATGACGATCCAATCATTATGCCGCTCATTGACGGCATAAAGCACTCGGAGAAGTTAAGAAATGGTAGAACAGTATAAAAAATTGAAATGTGAATGTATTTTCTATTTAAAGATTACATGTTTTCTGAATAGCATCATAGAAAATATAATTTGTAACAACACAATCGTATCTGTATCGACTTCAATCAAGGACAGAATCATTCGAAGAATAAAGGATTTTCGATTCGGAATTTAAAATAACACAATAGACGCGTCATTAGGAGGCTCATAATATTTTAAAGGTATTAAAAATTAAAATTTCCTTGGCATAATACAAACATGGCGTCTATAAATGAACATGTCTATATTTGTCGTACATTAATTAATTACAACAATGAACAATCAACAACATATATTAGGTGTAATAGTCACCAGTTGTACATACAGTTATTGATTAAATTTAATAATTGAACTTTAAAATATAAGAATTGTGACGATGTTGAGCATTTAAACATATAAATACGTTACAATACCTATAACAATATATAATCCAAGTGTTACCTATATTTAATATTACTCGTAATGATAGAAGAGGTAGTTGAGAACAGATATACACTATCAATTATATTTTATATAATTACGTACGAAAAAATGTCTTACAGATGTATTCATAAGATATTTTAATATCGAAGCTTATGTTTTATGTGTGCTCAGAACCTTACTACTAAATCTCAAAAAACACCTACATTTTTGTAGATTCAAGTCAAACGTAAAACTCGACTTTAACATTCGTTCAAATTGAGATTCGAATCATAAACAAGGAACAGTTATAATTATTTTTTTTAATTTGCTATCCCTTACAACGAATACTTTCAATATTGATTAAAAATCTGATTTACGCTAAAACGACATGTAATTATGATTTAAATTTATAAGAATGTGATATATAAAGGGAAGACATTTTGTAATGAGATCTTTAAACGTAGCGTACAACATGGCGGACGCTAACTTCGACAGATACATGACAGCTGACATCTTCGTGTTAATTATTAAAAAACGTGCACATTTCAAAAGGTGAATGGAAATATTTAATTTAAAATAGGAAAATAGAGTGGTTTTCTAATAATTTACTTTAATATAAGTCAAACTTGAGACAACCATTAAATTACAATATAGATCTTATTACTATATGCATAAGATCATTATTTAATGTCTTAACATTAATCTTAGCCTTTGACACAACCAGTTCAAGATATCTGACCTTTCAGTACAACAATTATATGGGCCTAGTTTTATATACAGCAATTTATAATGATTTTCTATATTCTGTAACGCAATATATCTAGCCGGGACAATCCCAATCGATAAAATTTTTTGCTACACGAAAATCATTTGTGAGCTTTTTGATATAAATAACATATAGTTAGTCAGCTAACCAGTCGGTCCGTCGGTGAAAACAAATGTCTAATGAAATAAGCTTTAGAGACATAAAATGGAGTCAATGCTGACGCAGACATATATTGACCATAGACAGCTCTATACAGATAGAAAGATTATTCGTATAAAGAGCTGTATATAAAACTAGGCCACATCAAGCTCCATTGATCGTGTGATAGGCCTCCCTCCGAATAACACTAACGTTAAAGACATAGAAAAGGACGTAGAAAAGACTTAGACGGGCCTACTCTCACTGGAGATCACTTCAGGTTACTTCAGACGATTTGTGTGCGTCCGATGGAAAAATATAATCTAACAGCAACACGATACTGGAAAACAAAATTTCATCACGCCACCTCCCATACGTGGCAGGCAGAGGGCACCGAGCGCCAAATATGGACCCTCACAGACCTGACTTGCGTCTACAAAATTAATTATGAAAGTTTCGTACCAATTTTTTATAGACCTAATTAAAATATTTATTTCACTACAATTAATTGATTGACAACAAAACTAGATGTATCCTCTTAATTCATGTTATTTCGGTAGCGCATCTGGTCTTGGACTTATTTAAGGTCCTTTATGAGCTTTTTGAAATCGCAACGAGTACATAAGCAATATTAGCGAATACATAGTTCGTATATAATGTAATCAGTTTGTACATAATATTTTATAATGATTAAAAATGTGTACATAAACGTAACTGGTGCCACTTGGGAGTGTTTGTGAAACGTTTGTCCTCTGCCTACCTTTTCAGGGATTACAGGCGTGATGTTATGTTCCTTTTTTATAAATTTATAAGACCACTGAAGAATATTATACCAGTGTTATTATATATTATAATACATGTTCAATTAATTAAATACATCACAAGAACATAATAATTAAATATTTATTTTTCGATCGGACCACAGTTCTTAAATATGAAACGAATGATAAGCAAAGAAGAATCATTAAATTGTTTTTGTATCGTTGAACCTACTCGTACAACAACATTTAACACTAACATAACATACTTCTATCGGAAATTCAACAATCAATGTTAAATACAGGGTATCATTAACGATTAATATCAAATTGATAGAAATAGAATCTAATATATAATTTAGAACATTCAATAAATTTTAGATATACCAATATCCGTATGAATAGAAAATTCAACGGTTTTTTTTTCTCTCTCTTAATACTATAATTATTATTATTAACAAGCATTTAGAATAACAGGAAATGTACAAGACGTCATAAAAACATTATCGAAACACGAGACAGTGTATAACAACTACCGTAACAGTGAACAAGCGGTATTGTTTCAACATGTCATTATAGTGCTATATTAAATGTTAGTATATATAACGTGACACAACATGTTATTTAAATATGTAGATTTGTATAACGTTTCATTTATGTTTTTTTCATGCACGTAACTGTAATAAATTTTTCGACAAGCGTTATTCGTACAACCGTAACATTGGTATTCGATTTGCTTTATGTTTTCTCCCTTACCGGATCTCTTCAACGATGCTAGGAGCAAACGAGACAAAACACAAATTTACGTCGATAGGAGTGTATGAATAAAGATGTATTTGTATTTTGTTAAATTCAATGCAGTTGTATACTTTCATTCAGTTTTGTGTCACTGCGTACTTCGGAGGCCTGTCCAGAAGTGAATCAGAAGTTTTCGAATAAGGCACTAGAAGGGTCCGTTTACAGAGTGGTAAAAGAGCTTAACGTTTTTCTGATTTCGTGGGCACTGATCACATCTTATTATAAAATTGACTGTGTTTTTACATATTTTAATATGATACCTTCCTTTAACTATAGTTAAATTTTAGTTAAGTTACATGTTTATACCGTTATAATAATTGCATTGAATTTAATAAAACACAAATGATTTTATCATTATCATCGGCCTATTGCAGTCCACTGGTGGACATGGGCCTCCCCTGAGGGATTATGCCCGTAATCACCACGCTGGGCTTGCGGGTTGGGAATCGTAGATGATTTCATGTTAATCTTCAAACTAACGAAGATTCGCAGTTACAAATAGTCTTATTTAGATTTAAGTGTTTTTTATTTGTTAAACATCTACATATTTGTGCTTTAAGAATTGACAATTGAGTTAGTTATCGCCAAATGTTTTGAGTTCATTACCATTAAAACCTACTCCTCTCGCGTATTGTATTATTCCAATACGGGAGATGAGTCTTATGGGGAGTTACTCTTATGAGTAAAATATTGATACGCGCCGGTCCTTAGCCATTGTTATATTGTGTATGACATCCTGTGAATGCAGGAAAATTCCTTTATATTATATTTTGCATCAGGATTTTTATTTGAAAGTTTAACACTTTTTAATGTCTTAGTTGAAATATATCAATTCATACATGGGAGATCACCCTTTAATTATCATCTAATAAGTGTTGCTATCTATATCTTCACGCCAGGTCCCTTACGGGGTAGGCAGAGAGCACGGAGTGCCAGATATCTCTATCCTTACAGA
>DWEI01002071.1:0-15117 GCA_018245875.1 Mysoria ambigua | reverse complement strand
GTCTAAAAGTTATCATAATCTTTATATTTACTTTGTATATAGATTTGGCCGTTCACTATTTTTACTTTACAAGAGCATTTCATAATTGGCGGAATCAACCAAATTAACATTCTACTGCTGGTGGTGTAAAGGATTAGTGTTATAGTCCGTTAATAGGGTTACATACACATCTTAATCTAACCATTTACTGTGCCACTGTTGTACATATGTCTTTAGGTAGACTACAAAGGCTCAACGCCATAGTCTAACACAGTCGCTGGAGTGAGACCAAACCGCACCAAACCAACGACAAAGCATTGGAAGCGAAGTGAGGTTTCCATGTGCGGGGCTATTCACATTTGTATGATCCACCTCGGCACACCCCGTTCCGCTCAGCTTGTCGAAGCGCACGCGTTCGATCTGACCGTGCTCTGCGGCGTTTTTTGCGCATCTCGCTCGAGCCGCCGCCGCTCGGCCCGAGGCCGGTGCGCGCGCGCCGACCGTGAGCACTTTCTAACACCGGTCACACGATGTCAAGTGCCTTTCTACTGTTCGCTTTGTTATGTTTCGCTTTGTTGTATATAAATTCTTGAGTAGCATACGTCCAGTTACCGTCATACGACAATTGAATGAGACTTGAACTTGAATGTATTCGACAGTTTTGTAAGCATATTTTGTGCTGTTATTTTACATTAATTTACATTATGTGATAGAATGGATGTAGAGGTTATTTGTTACGTATTATATCTAATGACATATCTCTAAGCCGTCGTAATAAATGGGGCAGATTAGTGAGACACCATTAGTCTAGTATCAATTAAGTAGACGGAATCAAACTATAAGATAGACGATACTTTAAGACACGTCACGTGCGTGTGTAAAATCAATTTGTAAGATCATTGTGCTAATTATATGTCTTTTTATATTGTCAACAGAATGATTGTCATTTGGTTCGCTATACAATTGTTCGTTGCCATCATGATCTTCAAGTTTGATGTGTGTATTCACTGCCCATATTTAATTTTTTTTAGCTTATTCTTATTTATCTGCCTATATATTTATAAAGACATTGTCATTTTGTGCCTGTAACAATGGATAAACTCAATTTATTATTATGAATAATTTTGTACATACGCTTATTTTCTTTATTGCGTTGTAACGTATCAAAAACGCCAATCCGACGCATTGCATGCGCCTTGTTAAACATTTCTAGATGACTAATAGTGCTAATATGCGGATGGCGATAACCAAGCGGAGTTTTTCTTTCTGATAATTCATTTATAATGTTAGAACTTCGCACTGTTTACGGAGTTGTTAGTGTTTAATTGTTGCTCTTGGTGTTGTTACGTGTTCGATGTAAACACATTCGATTTTTGTTACCATAGTATACAGGATTACGAAATGTATGGTTTCAATTATTGGTTTCATAATATTCCAGTACAAAGGCAGAATTGAACTTAGGATACTTGGTACTTGGGATATATTTCACGTTCATCCCTTCATTTAATAATAATAAAAAAGGATCATCACGCATGTAATTTGCAAGGAAAGTACGCTTCCACGTTTCACCGGTTACGTTTACGTCCCACTGTGGAATAGGGGGTGAGGCTATTGCCATGCATCGGGCGCAAAGGTATAGAGGTATTGTAGTTAATCGGCTCACTTTAAGCATTAGGCCTGTCGATAAAGTTCAATGATGGTTACAACGACAAATATTTGGTATGCACTCGTCAGAGGACGTCCGGATCCAATGTCGCTGACGTATCGCTTACCGCGCATAGCGCTGTATGCTATGACGACGATTGAGTCACGACTGGTATTGCCTATTGCTATTCTTCTCTATGGTTTTACTGTATTATACTTTAGCGAATGTTTTTCCTGTATGTGTGGCATGTTTAGATACATTTATTGTATGTTCTCATATGATTGTTTCCAATTGTTCCAATACACGAAACTCGGTTGGTTTAACTTAATTTGACATTCGTTCATTTTTCAAGGACGCCCATCATCTACACTGCGGATTTTTAATAAAATAGTAATTTGATGGCAAAACTATTTGAAAATTTATATTACGTCGCGAAATTTCTTTAGGCTCGTTATGACTTTTAATTACAAGTATTTATATAATTATGTCATATTCCCATAGGACCGCTAAGCGTTCATGTCATAATACTACATATTTAATTAAATTAGTTGTTAATAATTTTAGACGCCAAACATATTTAATAATAATTTTTGCGAACCAAGTTAAAAGTTAGTGTCAAAGAAATTCAAGTAATAATATTTTTACCCAACGTAAGATGTAACGTGACTCTTTTTTAGAAATAAATAAAATCCTAAAATAAAAAATAAAACCTTTTAAGGGTGTTTTAAAATCCAGAATGCTGCATAAATGTTATTCAGAATATCTCCGGACACAGTTACAAAACCAGGATATTTCCTGGTGAAGCAGGACAGTTGGTAAATTTACAATTTAACAATAATATCCACACCACGGGGTCGATAACTTGAAATCTATTTGATTCATTGGTTAGAAACAAAGAAGTAACTAAAACTGTGAAACATAGTCAATATTACATAATTATCAATATTTCACCCTTCCACATTATTGCGCCAAGGTTCGTCTCTAAACCAGAACGGTAAGACCTTAATTCGTCACCCTAAGTGCGGGTTGCAGTTCTGCCGCAGCGTACAGAACCACTTGGGCAATCGTAACTCGTGAAGTTGACGAATTGCGAGAGGCTCCAGGCAGAAGCTGGACGCGGCAAGCAGAGGGCACGGCACGGTTGCGCTCTTTGGGGGAGGCCTATGTCTAGCAGTGGACTGAGATAGACTGAGCACCGTATGCTAAAAATCTCCACGCCGACAGAGCCAGGCATTTACGATGCAATGGTTGTTTAAGATGATTTTCTTTGCTGTTAAATCGTGTGATATCGTAAACTGTTTGTTTCTTGCCACATACATTCCTGTCCGTAATATTGGCTTCCTTGAAACGTCATATTTGTTTTATCATACTGTGTTTATTATAGGTTACATTTAGAAAAGTGACCCGTCGCTGATGGATTTATGTGTTTTAGTGGAGTTTTGAACGTCGTGATTCGATCGCCCGTGATCTCTCGTCGCCCGCGCCGCGCTTCTATAAGTGGTACTTCCTCCGCGAATCCGGTCTCTTACTTGATGACGGAGACCTTGGCCGTTCTGTGGATTCGATTTCATTCGCTTATTGCATTTAGTATATTATACAGATTTGACTCATTGTCGTGTTATATAATTATATTGTTAATAACTATATAATTATATTGTTTCGAACAGTTTACGAGAGTTATAACAGAGTTATTGGGTCCGAATGTGATCTTTAGTTTTACTAAATTTCCTATTGGATTTAATATTTATACATGTTGAATTCATAAGCAATGAAGACCACCGCAAGCTGAGTTGTTAGAACGATAACACTGAAAGTTGGGGATATTTCATTAATGGATTATCCGTTTGAACGCTTGGTTAAACACGGTGAAAATACATCAAGGCGATGTATCTTTAGAGTAATATTTTACAAATATGTTCTACTGTTATCTTGTCTCTATCTCGAGATATTATTATTTGACGGTGTCACTGAAGAAAGTAATCTATATGTTTTTTTTATGTATTTACTTTGTTTACGCAGGTGCGTCTGATAATGATCATTGCAAAGCTTGCGTGTTCACAGTGTTATTTGTGATCATTACATCGCGCGTAATATCTTGTTTAGATAATGTAATCGATACAGTTATGTCGTTGAGTTCTTTTGAACTTTCAACGATTGTCTATTTCGTTTCTTCTTCGAATTATCATCTTCGGTCTCATAGGACACCGTTTGAATAAGGCGATTTCCTATTCAACTTCTAACTGTTTGGGAGAAAAAAGCCTTAACTTTTTCTACATCCAAATGTCATCAAGCCCTCCCAGTTTTAGTCGCATAGTAGCGCTTTGTATAAGACAATTTGGTGAAAGAATTAATGTTACTGCAAAGTTATTGAGTTCCAATAACGATGCTTTAGTCTCAAACAGACATTATCAGGGTCTGTTAAGTATTCTGTAAGGCCTGTCGGATTCAGCTTAGTGAAAAGTACTACGACATCGTGCCATATAAATGCGCGAGGATGTCGTATAACTGTGCAATGGTCGGACCCGCACGGCACATAGCTACGTACGTTGTGGCTTTTCTGACTACTTTGGTCGTGTTGGTTGCAGGTGCGACTGCCGATCGGGTCCCTCGTTCGATTCCCGGGTCGAACACTACAAAATTTTCAAATTTAGATTTTCTAGTAGTGGTTCGAAGTCTGGATATGTGCCCGATGCATGGCAATATGTGACCACCTATTATATAGTGGGGCGTAAACGTAACCGGTGAATCGTGGGAATGTTCTGCATTCCTCTGCCTACCCCTTACATTATAGGCGTGAAGTTACGTTTTTTTTAGTATTACGTAACCCGATGGCTAGATCGTTACTAACTTTCGTGTCATTAAACGGCACTAAACATAATTGAATTTGTCACGCAATTTACAAACCTCTATGGAGGTAGAAACGCTATAAGTCGCATTGCTACATGGACACAATAAATTAGGGTTAGCGATATGGCCAAAAGCAATGGCAGTTTATTATATGTAGTGTATAATTAACATTATAACCGCCTTCATCGTGAATGTAATAGTGGTGCTTTTATAGTTTTATACAAATGTCATGTGCATTTATTGCGTACTGATTGAATCACGAGCACTTCTCTCAATGACTGCAGTACGCACATTTATAATTTTATTCCGTAGTTACGTATCAACATTTTTATCGCATTTAGTTTTAATCGAACAAATTTGTTCAACTTCGGCATGTTTACATTTGATAACCTCTGTTTGTTTTTATAATTAGGTACAGTAACAGGACGTTGATTTTGAGTGCTTTACAGTTATTCTTCGACGTGTGATGGTGACGAAGTTTAGTTTTGTCAAAACGAATTTGGGCAGTGTGATAGACCATGAGTTTGGATATTTTCTCTGCGAGAGAAAACTGTTTGTGGTGAAGGATGATGTTGTACATTACTTTGATGACGATAGTGATGATGATAATGATGATGTTGCTTGTAATTTGGTGTCTTTTAAAAGTAATGAGAAAGATGCCAATATCGAAAGACATTCGGCTACTCGTGATGACGCACGCAGTAATAGTTGAACATAAACATTTTCATATTCCGTATTACATTAGAAATATTCCGTTAGACAGATGCGTGTCGTTCGGAAAGGACGAAAGCGCGATATCGTTAGTTACATTGACCGTGTGTCGTCCACCACTGGGCGAAGGTTATCGGTAATGGGTAAACAGCGACGTCCACCCTGCGGCGCACCGACGAGACAGCGGCCGTAAAAGTGTCATTGTCGTTACACTGTTTACACTTTTGGTTGTTTTACGAGTGTAACGCAAACGGTCCTCGTTTCACGGGCCCGATGGCGGTGCCGTTCGACTTTGGACTTTATTGTTGAGGCGTTTAGGACGATGCGGACGGAAAGGAAATCGCTATTGGTCAATTGTTCCGTTTAGTGTCGTTGCGGAGTTCTAAATATATCGCGAGTCGTCGTGCGGGCTGCCTGCGATCTCTTTATCCGTATGCATCGTCGCATCTAATGAGAGCGTTAATCTAGTTATATTTAAAATGACATTTAACTTATGCGCCCGTTTCTTTATTAAAGTATATCGATTTAGTTATGGCACTTTGTAGATATATTTCGCTAAGAAAATCAATTTAACCTGGTAATTGTATTAGTGTTTCTTGCAGTTAATTATTTAATAGTTTCATTGTTCCTTATTTGTTAAATTATAAAGAAATATCAATGTTTGTAGGAGACCTAACTGCGGAATGTTTAAAAGCCTCTTCCAGAAGTCATGTCTCTTCGGCTTGCTTGTTTTGTTCGAAAAAATGCGAGACTTTGAAAAATGCAGTAGATGCAATCGTGTCAAATGCGTTACGGTCACTTATACTCGCGGGTGGGCGGCCGGGGGAGGGGTTGGTAGCAGATTTTGCATATTCAGTTTTTGATATAAATCCTCGAGCGTCACATATAAGTAGGCTATGAGTAAATTTCGTTGATGTGTCACATCCGTTTCATTCAATTTTGAATCCTCGCCAAAATGTTTGTTGCATGAATTTTTTATAACCTCTCTGGACCGATAAAGTCAGCTTGTGAGAAATTTTGTTTTCAAATCTAAATTCACTCCGTCACATAACCGTTTCCTTTGTGTGTTTTGGCGTATGGAGTATTTTGTGGGACGTTTCCAATAGTTGTATTTGAGTACATATATAGTTTTTTTCTTATATTGAAGTATTGCGCTCCTAATTCTGTAACGATATAATAGAAAACGGACGATTAGTGACAGTTAGCCGCTGCTAGCAATTAGATATTAATTAGGACCGTTGATATAGGATTGTTACTGTCAGTTACTTCTGTAAGCGTGAGTTATTAAAAGATATTCCGTGGTATTAATTGGTGATAGGACTCCAGGGATAGAATTTCTGTTTATAGCAACTATACTTCATGTTGTGCTCTAAGTTGTATGTATGTACGTAAAAGTGTCTATATAGTAACTATAATGTTTACATCAGGCCCATTAAAAGTTTATCCTAAACACGTTGCCTATCCTAAACGCAATCTGGAACAATCTAGAACAATCTTGAAATATTCTGGAACTGTTACAAAAAATCGCGCACGACCATTCATTCCTAGCCGGTACTACCGTAACACATATGTACATCAATTAATTTACTCATACACTACATACATCAATTTCGTACAATGTACGAGTACAGATAATTTTACACCCACACGCGTGCTATCTACATTAAGCAACGCAGATTGTTACTGAGTGAACAGTACTGAAAAATGTAGCAGATGTTCGTTCACTTCACATAAATATGTATTAGTTTTTAGTGGGAATGGCATTTCCACTCTCAGTCCAGTCTTTCGGGGTCGCTAATTACTTAATCTGTTGGACAGTCAGATATGTTTCAAACGACATTAACATATGTATGTACAGATGAAAACACGATGTTATTGCTTGTGTTAGTTCACGACTTACTCTTGTGTGCACACTCACACTTGTGTCAGGTGTATACACTTGTATGATGAGCGGCAGAGATATTTAGCACTCGGTGTCCCCTGCCTACCCCGTAAGGGAGCTGGCGTGAAGGTATGTATGCATGTGTCACGAGCGTATTTCCTTATTATTCCGCGAGTTGGTCGATTGTTGTATGTTGCGGTCTTGTTATCAATAATGAGACCACAAAGTGGACTGTATATACCTTCGATATGCTGCTCAAGTCGTATTAGGTACTCGCGTGACATGTATTGTGTATTTTCCGCTTATGTATTGGAGATCCCAAAATTTGTGTGTAATTAAGCGCAGGTAATATCTATTGTTTAATAACTTCGTCATAATCATCATCGTCATCACCATCGCCACCGCGATCATCAGCAGCAAGCCTTTTGCTTTGCTTTTGCTCTTGTGCTTGCTTTGTCTCTGTCGAAAACGAATTGATTCCAAAGTGTTGCTTATACTTCTTGCCGAGCATTGGTAGTAAGTCGATCTGAATGAATAAAGCCGGTATGTTACCCGCAGGTTATTGTGCTCCTAACATTGAACGTGGGGATTGGGGATGTGTGTACGAGAACGAAGACTGTATTAGTTTGATGGGTAAATGTGTTTGTAACACACGTATGTATGTATGTATGTATGTAATGCATGATTTTTAGCTTTCGTACTCGTTCTCTATGTGAACGTTATCCACGCTAAACTCACGCTTGGCTGTGCGCGCAATGTTTTTATAAGAGGTATCGAATATTCTGTTGACGTATGACGTATGAATCTAGTATGACCATTCTAGTATGACCAATGCAAATAAACATTCTTCCTAACTGTAACTGTTGAAATGTGAAATAATACTACACCCCTCTGTACACCTCTTCGGGGATTACAGGCGTGATGTTATGTAAAAACCGGAGGTAAACTCCGTGCCTATGTTCCATCGACTCATTGGCCACGGAAAGACAGATACAATTTACTTCTAGTGTATTGTCATCCTAGACTGCTAATGCAAACCGCATCCCGGCATTGCTTATCAACCCCACGTATACTCTGCTGTATTGTGTCAGGGCCAAGGGCTTCCGTGTCGTGTTTCGGTACGATCGCAGTGGGTGTTAGCAGTAGTAATAATATGTTGAGAAATGAGAGAGAACTACCTGCAGAGAGCAGATAGATTTCCTTTGTGCTGTTTGAAGCCTGGTGGTTGGGAGGTTGGTGCTGATCGAGAGTTCCTCGACTCAAATCCTCGGTAGGGTTTTTGACATTTGAACTTTTCTAACTTTTAAAATTGTGTGGTGTATGGTAATAGGTTCACTCCTTATTCAATGGCAGGATGTAAACATTCTGGTGGAACGTATGAGTGTATTGCACTTCTCTACCGGCCTCTTGTATTCCCCACATGCGTGGTGTTCCCTTTTTGGTATAACTATATTTAGAATTTTATTTATGGATATGTAGTAATTACCAGAGGATCTACATGAAGAATATTCCAAACCTATAATCCCAAACTTGGGACCTACCTTACTCTGTTCCTATAAAAATAATGACTAACACAGAAATTTACCTATTACGGTATCAATCCTTGGCATACTCAATGTGTTTCATTTGAACACATAACAATTAGTGATGTTACTTATATTGATAATTTTATACAAATATATTGTGCACATCTCATACATATTTTTTCCTGAATAGGTATAGAACTTAGGAACATCCATCCACATAGCTATGACTTTCACCAACCATTAGCCAAACAGGCAAGTTGAATTTGATTCAAATTAAAAAAAAACATTCAAGGGATTTAGGGTAATTAATATAGCGAAGATAACGCTGCGGCCGATAAAAGATAACGCATAGTACAAAAAATTATTAATATACGATAACAGTATGTTTACATGCAGCTGTAAATAGATTCGAACAAGTGGGTCAACAAAACATGTTAGATGTACATACGTACATACTGTTGACTGTGAGACGCTAGGAGTGGAAGGAAGAAAACCGCTTGCGTGCTATGATACATCGTCTCTAGGGATATTGTTGTTTGTGACTGTTATTTTCGTGAACCAGGTAAATATTGCCTTATTTATTACTGGTTCCTTGACTTTGTCCAGGACTGTAGGTACGTGGTTATGTGTTTATGAGTTTATGATTTTGTGCGAATAAAGGCGTATGAAAAAGGGGCTGTTGGTTGTATAAAATTCAAGAGAATCGTGTGTTAAAAATAAATTGAATGACGTCGAAGGTTATATGGAGCGAGTTAAGTAATTTGGTAAATACACGAGAGCGATATCTCATGTTCTTTTGAGTCAAATAGATTTTTGGATCACATTTGAAATATCATATATCTGAGCTGATTTTATAAAATTTCAATAATTTTCCCCAAGTCTTTCTTCGACACTTGACACTGCCACCGTTTTTCGTGTCGTATTGCCACTGACATGCTCCACACAACATGCACAGGTTGATGTTCATATCTCTCTGATAGCTAGCAGGTGGACCCCGGCACTCCGCTGTGTTTGGACTGTCCGAAGTTTCGTCAAAATGTATTTAGTCATGTTTCGCATTCAGTCGTGATCATTTACAGTTCCGTTCTCAGTTTGGTTTCCAGCGACTGTCTTAGTTTTTTTTTATGTTTATTAACTGCCTTAGTTAGAAAGTGGCATTTAGAATGCATTATTATTGTGAATCCGTAAATTTTATATGTAGGGTGATGTTGTTGACGTAACACTTCCTCTGTTAAAAATGCAGTATTAATACTAAGAATTACTGTACCCTAATGTATATATATATATTTGACACATTTTTGGTCAGACGTGAGTGCGTTCGATTGCAGGTTCGTGAGGGAGCTGGAGGACGGGTTCGCGCGGCAGCGGCCGACCGCGCGGCTCCGCCAGTCCGCGTCCATGGGCGCCGCGTCCTCGTCGTACAACGAGGTGGTCCCGCCGCCGCTGCCGCCGCCGCCCGCCGCGCTCACGCAGGGCCGCCGCGTCGACAGCTCGCTGCGGCGCCTCGAGCGCGCGCACGACGACCTCTTCCAATTGTAGCGGATACAGCTGCGCAGGTAATGCTAATAATAATAATAATAATAATAATAGCTCCACCCATAAATTAATGGTCTTGTGATTGACACCAACGGATTTTGAATCGCTGATGAATCTAACGAGACCAGTTTCTTTCTATACACGTAAAACATCGAATAAAGGAATTAATAAAAATAAACAGAGCCCTTTAAGTTTGCTGTTTCACACCAATCTAATTACAGTATGCTGATTTCTCGGTGTTTTTCTTCAAAATTCATGAATAAACTAATGAAAATTTATTCATGAATTACTTATAGGTCCGTCGATGCGACGATAATCGCTATCGAAGAGTTCAGAGAGCGAACTACGTTTTCTCATTTCTAATACTTGATGTCAAACTGGGCAATTTCCATTGTAATAATTTATTACAGTATGGTAACCTTAGCCTTAGCCTTTACGGAGCGTTCAAGCGTTCAAGCAGCAAGCTATTTTTGAAGATTCTCGACTCATTCTCTCCCCCATGTAACGCCGCGTAACATTGCTCTGTACCCTCCCTGAACGTTGGATAACACGCAAATTACCTTTTTATCTAAAAGTACAAAAAAAGGTTAGTAAAATACCGATAAATCTCTAAAATACCTTTGTTTGCGGAAATAATTAATGAATAAGTGTTCACTAACTCGCAATGAAACGCATTGTAACGTTTTAGAACACACCCCCGTCCCCAAGACACCCCCTCCCTTCAATTTCGTTAGGTAATACTCGAACGCTCCCTCGGTAAGTTAGACGTGTGCAGCGTCGACGCATGACTGCGCGGAAGCATGCCGGCACTGACTCATTACACATCTCTGTTACATCCTCACGCCAGGTACCTAGGTGGATAGGCACAGAGCACACAGCAATATATATCACTCCTTGAGGTCTCGACGCACTTTGACAATCATCACTCTTCAGTCGTATGCATATGCCGGTTTCGAAAACTCTAAAAACACTCTCTAGACCTATCACTCAAAGCACGCGTATCATATCATACATACATTCTCGCCAGGTCTCCCGCGGGATATGCAGAGTATCGGGTGTCAAATATCTCTGTCCTTACTGACCTGCCGCGCTTCATTCATCATTCTTCTCATACATACATGAACGTCGGTTTTGCAGACTTGTGACTCCCCCATCGGCCAATACCCGGCCTATTTGGTCAAGATCTATTTATACTGTTCCCGAACTGTTATCTAAATAGTGACATATGACAAATTCAATTGCAGATATGCGCGTTTGCAATAATGAAGGCGCGTGCGGCGCGCTCGCCGGCGGCGGCGCGTCCCCGCCCCGCGCGCGCGCCCCCCGCGGCCCCCGCGAGTGATACTAGACTATAGAACTACATGTTATGTATAAAAGAGATATTTAATACGATCTGTTGTCTCCGCGTGTACGTACGGCACGTCTACAGAGCGAGCGTTCTTCTAAACGCGCCGTCACGCACTTGGTAGACTATTCTATATAGATGCCGCTACGAACTATGTTGTATGAGTGTGCAGCCCTTGTCGCTAATATCGCTTTAAATTTAATGTTAAATGAATATATATGTGTGTGTATTATATGATATATATATATATGTAAATGTATTTCGCACGACTGTTATGCAACTAAGGTTATACATATAAATTAGAAATATTGTAGTAACGAAGGAAATTATGATAGAAGTGATATATCATTTTTGAGTAATTTTTGATTTTTGAAAATGGTGTGCTACCAAAGAAATGTTATTGTACATACTGGATATATGATTTTGTGTAACACGGATAGACGTTTTCATTTTGATTTCATGGATATCACGATGACCGTATCGATAACGGCTAAGTGTAAACTCAGTTGCAAAGATGTTGGATGATGGATAATAAGATCCCTCATAGATTTATTCCATACAACTTCATGCAAATATAATATTGGCATACCTGCATAAGTATGTGTCGCAATTGTGAGTTAATTATAAAAATATGTATCGTTATGTAAATATGTAAGATTTTTTTATATCACAAATACCCTTTTTATATAAATATTATTGTGTGTAGAATTTTTTTATTCATACATTTGCGTTTTACATACATACATACATCAATTACGTATGGCGAACAGTTTAACTAGCTGTACTATAGAATAGAATTATTTGTTTAATCTAAACCAAAATGCAACGAAATGGAGTCTAAAGATTTTATGAAGCGGAAAATATATATATCATACGCGGTCTCATAGTCATTAAGTTAGTCTACCAGACAAACATTGGCCGAGAGTCTGTAACAGACATCAGATACAGCTGGATACCGTGTAAGAATAAAGTATTTTAAGTAACTTTTATTAAACTTACTGGCAACTGGTCGCATCGACTCGCGTTATCTAGAAGCCGGATCCTGAGAAGAAATCTATAATATACATATATCATTATGTATATATTTATATACATATATGCATATATGTGACATTATTCTAATCGACGTTAGTTGAACACTAATAAAATTATACAACGATAAATTGTCCACAATAAACATGCAAATTAATTTAATGCCGTGTAATTATATTGCTTTTTTTTGTTTCGACGAAACGTATTTTATTTGGAATGCACGCTTATGTTTAATAACGACTTGGTTCCGCGTTCGAGGAGGAGGAGGAGGGCGGTACGCGACGTTGTATTGTTTCTAGACTGCGTAGACTGGATGGTTTAAAGTAGCCAGTTCGCGATGCACCGTTTAGTGACCGCAACATAACGCCCGTGTGAAGTATTAATTGTGGTCTATGTATTGTTTGCGTCTGAAACGTATATACTTTTGAAGATTGCTAACATATTTTATTGCTTTGAGTAGCAATTAAAAATTCCCATTTTGTGTTTTGTCAATATTGCTGTGGTTTCATTAAGACCTTTATATACATATCGTATATGATTTACAAGTACATATATAATACTGTACATAATATATGATCAAAAATTGTAGTTATATACATGGTATTCTTTGAATGATTCTGTTGTTGGTACAATGAATATAAGATGTATCCTTTATCTAAAAAAAAAAATAGTTTTAAATTGGTACGGTTTAGGTAGCTTTGTTGCCAGCTGTCTTTAAAAATATCCAGTGCATAATTTCAGCCAGTTTTAAAAATATAGTGTATATTAAACGATTTTTTATTGTAAAATTGTTATAAAATCATAAGAGTCGGTTCACACTATCGTCCAATCCAAAGAGATATTGTAAATAGTTTAATTAACAATGTAAACACCTTTAGATATCTCCATATTTCAGATATCTCAAGATATTTACTACTCTTTCGTGGTTTGACTGATAGAGAAAGCGATTTGGCGTTAGGCCCGCCCTTTGCATCGTTGCTGTAGGACAACAATAAATTAAAAATTAATAAAATGTAATTGACAGCTAGTAAAATTAATCGTTGATATTTTATTTAACATCTACATTGTATATCTATCAGCGTATTTTAAAAGTGCCCTTAAAGATCCTTGGATTGACCTGCGTGATCGTTTTATTACTGGACGATAGTGTGGACTGACCTTATCTAACACAATAAAGAGCGCGCTTGGAGTGCATGCGTAAAATAATATTTGTCTTTTAATAATTTATAATAGTTTCATAAAAAAAAACTCTATTTTTACTTGAAATAATATCACGTATCAGTGTGTCTGTGTTTAAATAAACTATCGTTTCTAATTAACGCTAAAGTATGTATGTACATATGTATGGAGACATGTATATTTTAATGTCGAGAAAAAATAATATATAGTAATATTAGTGGAATGTTTCAGTACTGCGCTATTTTATAGGTAAAATGTGAATGACGACAGCGTCGAAATTTCTAGACCGTGCTGTTTTGTTCTTGATACTGTCATCGGTTAGCCAATAGTCAAAAAAATTATATTTTATTGTAAGTGAATTATAAATTTTTGTTTTCTTTTTTAAATTAGTTTTATAAGATCTATTCTGAACTAGCTAGTTGTTATGTTTCTTGGACAGTTTGAAAAATATTCACGACCATGTTCTATTATAGATCGTTAATCGATAATGTGAAAAATAAACGACTGTTTTGTGTATTATATTCTTGAATGAATTGTATGAGGTACATATCTTCCGATAATTAGGTAGGGCTTGCGCAATAAACAAAACTTGTGAGGAAAATTGATTATATGTCACTCTCATTCGCACTTATAGGATACGGGCGCGACAAAAAGTAAACAGAGCGGAACATATCTTGCTCTCCCTTGCACTTGTGGGTGTTATAGCAATTTGTAGTGACGCACAGCGCCCGTGTCTATATTTTTATCGACAAGCTTATAGAAAATTCGAAACATAAATTGTGTGGGTTATATGCTGGCATCACTTTTTTATCGATATCGACTTCGCTTACATGTGCACATAACGATGCAAAATATGATATCGACATTTGCATTGGGATATTGTGTGTAGTACTGAATATAATGTTGCTTTAGCCCCTTATTCTTCATACTCGATACACTTTAATTATTATTACTCTGTTATATGTATGAATATATCGATGTATATGTTAAATGAATCATAATTATTATTCTTACTCCACAACAACCTAATTCTTACTCCACATCAATGATCTCCTTGAACCAGGGGTCATTGGATACGCTGACGACAGTACGGTTACGGATAGATACTTTTCCACCGCACGGGCTAATATAGATGACATCCAATCTAATCGAGAGGCCTTAGTGGAGCGTGTGAATAAGACCCTGGAGAGTGTCTCCAGATGGGGTGAAGTCAACAGGGTCAATTTTAATACCTCCAAAACACAGGCGTGTCTTTTCTCCGCAAAGCGGAGTCAGTTCTCTTTGGCGCCCACTTTTCAGAGCGTATACCTTGAACTAAAGGACCACCTTGAAGTTTTAGGTATCAATATCTCATCGAACCTTAACTTCAATAAGTTCATCGAGTCGAGAGCGAAAACAGCTGCGAAGAAGCTGGGTATTCTGAACAGGGTGAAGC
>DWEI01002070.1:0-15118 GCA_018245875.1 Mysoria ambigua | reverse complement strand
TGTATTTATGTCTATGATAATAAAAGCCTTTTATTAAACTTTATCTAATTTAACTTTATTTAACCAATTTCTGTAAAGTTACATTTAGTAAATTATTTTTTGAAAAATAACGTCATAAAGAAGTTTCACTTCTTACGAGTGTACGCTAGTATTATATAGTCTTAATATCGTGAGACTACTGCTGTATCCATATAAATTAAAAGCTCAGCTTAAATCGTGGTTTATATCCACTTCGGTTTCTAATAAATAGAGAGGGATATCGATGACAACCCTAACGAAATCGAATAGTAGCCCATATCGGAGCGAGTGGTCGACCCTAACGATGGGCGACAATCGGGCCGATGAGGTTCTGGCGCCTGGGGTCGACGACTGCGACACGTGGCTCGCGGACGAGCTGTCCGAGCAGCGCGTCGCGGTGACAAATGAGCGACATGAGGGATATTGCGTCGTTTATTTTTATCATGTCATCACGCAATCTATGAACTGTACTATGAACGCGGTGGTGGGCGAGTGTTATTTACACAAAATGTAATTTTAATTTTTATTGCAAATTTCATAAATATCAAAATGTCAAAACTCTAAATCTACTCTAAATTAAAATATACCAATTATTATTATTAAGTAATACGTAAATGTTGCCTGGCTCGTGGGTGGGGTGGTTGCAAGCGTGACTGCTGGTCAAGCAATCATAGAGTTCAGGTTCAATACTCATGTGCGGTACTATTGAATTTTGATTACTTGAAATCCCTATAAATGGCTTGGAGTCCGGATATCTGCCCGGTGTATGGCAAGAGGCTCTCCCCTTTTCCACAGTGTGACATAAACGTAACCGATGAATCGTAGTAATGCACTCCATACCTCTACCTACCTCTTCGAGAATTACAGTCGTGGATTACAATTATTTTTTTTTAAACCGATTTCGTGGAGTATCTCCAAATTCATGGCTAAATTTAACTGCCACCTCATTTTTAACTCACTAAACTGTCTGCCCAGGATATCCCCACATGTGTTAATATGGAACCGGTCAGAGAAAATATTATCTCATTAAAGTACAAGAACATAATAATATCCCACATCTCGAATAAGACGAAAACGCCTGCACGAAAACGAATATTTGTTGTTCGCATCACCATCGCGCAACTATAAGTAAACAACTGCCTCGTCCGCATACCCTGACCAGCGGCCCCGTCTGTTGGCCGCTGATAATGGACGAAGGATGTCGGCAATAACTGCACTGCCATAGTTCATGCTGGCTGCTTCTCCCAGAGCTGCCGAAACGAGGAACATAACTACGGAGACATTAGCCAGTTACACGTGAATAGGGCGCTCGGACCGCACTCGGATTAAGTCAGTACGGTTTTCAAATGTATGGAGAGACTCTTGAGTTGAACTACTGTATTTCCTCCTATTCGAAATCTAGGCGGGAGCCGGCAAAATAGTTTTATATCCCATTCATATCAATGCGTAACGCTCCATGATCGATAATGCCGGTTAATACGTTGCGTGCTTGCTCGACTTAAGTACCACGCGATTAATGAAGGATAAAAAGGCAGACAAATAGGTACAGATACAACATGTACTATCAGGTTCAGTTTTAAGTAAACAATGCCATGGGCCGCGCGAGCGTCGGGATTTCTCGTGATGTCACATAACCAACTAATAGTTTATCACTTATTTATACTTTTATATAATAAGATGCTCAAATTAAAGCACCCTGTTTTACACATATACATAATTCAAACGAGTCGTGCGAGGCGGCGCTCCGGCTAATTAGTGTGTGCGAGGAGATCATTTAATATGCGATCAAGTTTTTTGTTGTTCCACCTCATGTGAGTGATCGCGGTGTGGTTTACATAATAATATGTGTTATAGTGTCATTGACTTAGCGGAGTCCTAGCGTCGCATTGTTTGCTAAGGAATGAAGTCCAGACCTGACATTCTTGAACAACTGGATATAAGGTGTTGGCAGTTGTCCGGTGGCGCAGTCCACTCAGACGCACACTGGGAGGAAATATACCACAGCATTATGGTGAGTACAATAGTGTATTCATATTCAAATAATGATAATTGGATTGGCGAGAACTTTAACACTAAGAAAGTTGTCACGAGTCGCTTAACACGTATTAGAGGCATTATCTTAGATGACTTGTTTAGTACTTTGTTTTTGCTTATTTTCAATTATCTTTGTTGTCTAGTATAGAGAATACAAAATGTAATTCAATATTTAATATTATGGACCATGTCAGTTCATCAATATAACGATTTTTATTTAAATTTTTCCACACCATTTACTGATATCTATTAATATTGTTGTAATAATCAAAGTGAATGTTTGTATAGAGTACTGCAAACGTGAATATGCATATTATATTGTTTCATCACATACTCGTAGTAGGTTTTTGCTTTAAGTCATTAGGTCCGAGCATTTGTACTTAGGAAATTATTGATATCAACATTCCTGTTTATCATAACATTGCTCCTGTATTATTTCCCTAGGACTAGATAGAGGCGTGTAATATTTGCTTGATTCATCAGTTACATGTATGTCTTATGTTTATGGACTATGTGGTGAGCCCATCGCCATACTAGGCATGAATCCACACTATGAGGCACTACTAGGTGTTTCAAATTAAGAAAAACCCTGCTTATAACCTATAACCTATAACCTATAACCATTACTAGGTGTTTCAAATTAAGAAAAACCCTGCTTATAACCTATAACCATAGCTATAACCTATAACCTATAGTATCCGAACCAAAAATCAAACCCAGGACTTAACAGTCGGCTACCGACCTAATCCACGTCCCTAGCAATAAACAACCTTAGTTCCCCATTATCCAGTTCGCTGTAATTCTTCTTACCTGTTAAGTTTATTCATGTTTCGATATTATCAGAACTAAATGAGCGTTAAGCGCTACATGTTAGAAGTACGATGTAATATTTTTATATTTACAAATTACTGACTGGTTCGTTGTTGAAATGTTGCCAGCGTGATTGCTCTTGGGAAAATCAGCAGCTTCTCAGCACTTTCATTGGGCGGGTTCGATCGGAATTTCAAACTGGAAATTCCTACTGGATTTGTGCTTGGTATATGACAATAGGCTAACCCGCCAATCTATGTACTTTAATTTATTTTATTCAAAAGACTGCCTCGTTGGTCGTGTTGGTTGCACGCGCGACTGCGGATCAGGAGGTCCTGGGATCGAATCCTGGGTCGGGTACTAATAGATGTTCTGAATTAAATTGTCTACTTTTGCCTCGGAGTCTGGATATGTGTCCGGTATATGCCAATATGCTCACCACTTGATCCTTAGTGGGATGCAAACTTAACTAATGAAACGTGGTAGTTTACTACACTCTGCCTACCTCTTCGGAGATTACAGGCGTGAAGTTACGTATATTCATATTTGTCAAATTATGTACCTATTTCATTTGAACGTTTGTGGAATTATGAATATTTTGTTTATTTCGTAATGACGACGAACTAAAAATATTTGTTCAGGTAAACTTGAAATGGAACAAAACAAAGATCAAATGTCGAAGCTGGTTAACATTTGCCACACACGACACATCTATCTGGTTTCTAGACAAATGCTACAATCACGACCAGCGCCATTTTTTACTTCGCAACATACAAGTCCCGAAACAAAAAAAGAAACTAAATCCGTATCCGCAAATGGAATACTGCTGTAGAAGCCATAAATTAATATTTATACATTTCAAATTCCAGTAAAATGATGCTCATTTATAGAGCCGTTGGCCTTGACATATGGTATGTGTTGCGCAGGTAAGAGACGAGACACTCATCTTCATGTTCGTTGTATTTTCGACAACTATCGCCAGAGGGCCAAAAGCGCTTGCCCTCGAAAGGGCTGCGAGAAAGCAAATATACAACAACGACGGATTGGGCACGTACAGCTTTGAGTGAGTACGTCCACGTTGTCAACGATAAACCCTTCCGCGCATTCCCTGCTGCCCTTCTTTTTCATACCCCATGTTTTTTACAAGTCTATCTTGTTAGCAATAGCAGAAATGAAGTTTCGTACAATTTTCATATACCCAATGAAAAAAATTAAGTACTGTTCTCATTAATTATTGGTTCTCAAAAAAATTGTGGAACATGTTATTTTTATTTGACGTCATATAAAGAATACATATACTTGGTGTATCAGCCTAATCCTGTAAAACTATAATTGTATGTTATGTCCAAAATCTGGAACTGTGAATCACAAATAGAAAGTTAAAATGTATCAAATCAATTGACCCATGCAAGTACTGGATCGTTCTACAAGAGGGTTATTGTTATTAACAGTTTATTTAATCCACAGCTGGACATCCTAAAGACCGTTTTATCACCAATCTCCACCTAGAGATCACGGATTGGAGATGTAATAATCTATGTATTAATATGCCGGGGATCTATATATGTCTACAACATGCTAGTGTGTATATGTACAGGTACAATGCACAATATTTGGTTTCCAGATACGAGGTGTCTGACGGCTCGTTCAGGAGAGAGGACGGAGGTGTCATAGCGAGTTCGGCGGGAGCAAGGGGTCTGGTGGTGCGCGGAGAGTACGGGTACGTGGACCCCCAGGGTCGGGCGCATGTCGTAAGATATGTGGCGGATTCGGACGGCTTCAGGCCGCAAGCTGTCGACGCGGATACGAGGTTCAACGATAGAAGAATTGTTTGACACGCTACAAAAATAGTCGACCAATAAAAATATTGAAGAATCGTGCCGTTTCATTTTATTCTTGGTAAAGCTATTGTTACCATTTTATCGATTATAGAATGAGGCTCGTAACTAAGTTTAAAAGAAATATAATTCACAATCCGAATATTTTTAGGGCAAGATGATTAAGAGATTATAGTAACAGATTAAAATAAAAGGTGTGTTATTGACTAAAATGTTACAAGAGACGCAATTATTAAACTTGCTGGTGAAATCTGTCTGCCATATAATTCAATGGAGAACATTGAAATTTAAAAAAAAGATTTGGTAAAAATTAATGTGTCATCTAATTGGCACCTGACTGATTCAGCGTCATCGTTTCCTGCAAAGTTCTCCTCTTTGAGTTAAGAGCGGTGATTATCATTATCAACCATTTACGTACGATTATTGTTATAATTATCGACAGTAGCTGATAATGATAACAATACAACCGCACAAAAGTGATCATTGATGATGGTAACAACCGCACTCACCAAAGTTGCTATCATTACCCTCTTGTTGCTATCATTACCCTCTTGTTGCTATCATTACCCTCCGATGGCACGGGTCCCCTCTCAGAATGGCGAGGGTTCATGCCATACGTTTGTTGCACTAATGTTTCAAAAGTTCACAACAAATTATTGTTACGCTTCATAATTTCTCTTAGTAACGCACACAAAAAATGTTTTTCAACAACGTATATGGTGACGAATATTACCATTCGTAGCAAATATTATACAGAAAGAACGGTCGCGCATTTTCTGTCGATAATGCATTTGATAATATTTTATAGCTTATAGGATTATAGCATATTTTATTCTTGACCATTTCCATTGCCATTTAATATTCAAAATGATATGGAATACCTCTATAGGAATTATTGTTCACATTGTAAGTCACAAAGAAAATACATAATAATTTTTTATTTATGCTAATAGCATGTTTATTTATATTACATGATAAGAATATACGCAATATGAATTTTTATATAATGGGCATTTGAAAACAAGGAAACGAAATAGTATTGAGTTAATGATAATCATGTAGCGTCCACTTTAAATTCTAGATTTTGCAGCACGCGACGCCGGGCCGCCATTGTGTCATCTACACGTAGTGAGTACTCTGTGCACACCCTCGTACAATATACACGCGCATTCCGTGCTTTACTCGCTATTATAATATCGACCTGGATTAATTATCATATCATTAATGTTCCTGTTCTGATATTGAATGAATATTGTAATTCTAGTGAAGATGTTGAACTTAGAAGAATTTTTCCAAGAGAGTTTCCACAAGATGTTATAAGGAAAAGTGGCGCCGTGGACCCCGAAGTATGTACGCAGATTTATAACAATAAAGTTAAGTAAATCATTACCAGCCTGCCTCACACCACTGCTGGGCATAAGGCAAGCAGGTTAGGTACCACAGAGTACAAGTTGTCGTACTACCTATGTTGCCATCTAGAACACTAAATAGAAGGATTTCAAACTGAAACATCAATTTCATATACACGCTACATGCGCACGTCCACGCCTAACTTACCAACCACGTGCCAACTGTTAGAAATCCAATAACTCCGCTAACCGAATCCCGGACATGGCAATTGATTTATCCCGTATTTAATCAGTCATTTTACCAAATCATCTCTACAGCATTTAGGACGATACGCTGAGCTAAAGAGTTACTTCAGACACCCAAAGAACAAGTTGAACAGCCACTTTGAAGAGCTGGCGTGTTACGACGAAAATGGTAAAAAGGTAAACAAACAATACTAGTAAGTGTTAATTAAATAGATTTCGACACTAAGTTAATATGCTTAATAGTTTCCATTTCACAAGTAAAAACAAGTGATGTTTAGTCTTTAGCACGTTAAATTAAAAATGACGCAACCAACACGCCAGCCATATACATACTTTTATAAAATATCAAAAACTGAAGGAGATGTTACTAAATCTTCAATCTAACAACCATTATTGACCGACTAATTAAGATAGACAGATCGTAGAGTTGTATAAATCACTTTTATATCATGTGCATCATCTGTCGATTTATAAATTTATGACATTAAATTTTTATATGATGTTGTGGTCAAAATATTCATTTAATTAAAATTCCGTCATTATTGTGCGTTAGGCGTAACTTTTGTATATAATATCATCTAAGTCGGAGTATTGCACACTATTTGTACTTTGCACGTACTCTTTCATTTTGAATATTCTAAGTATTCATTACAATATTCAATACCGGCCGTTGGGCTGCAGGTGTGCAGACTGGACGCGGCGAGGTACGCGCCGGAGGAAGAGCAGCACGACGCGGCGCGCGTCCCCGACACCCACGTCGACCGACGGCGCGTTTACTGCCTCATGCTGCTGTGCTTCACCGAGGACGAACTCGACAGGGTTGTCGCTTCCTTCTAGAACGATTTTATTATTATTGTTCACATGTAACGTTATTGGTTACCGGTCAGATGCGCCCTTAGATGGAGCACGCATGCCTAAGAAAAGCCTGTGTTCAATCTTGCTTCAAAGAGCCTTAGTAAAGAAAATAGATTTTCGCAAGGCATTAAACTAATTGGCCGCCTGGATAAGAAATTTAAAATACTATCTTAATATGAGAATGGCTCCAGTTAAACATAACGTGTATTATTTATAAGTAATATGAGTAATTTTTGGTTATTCTATTTTATTTCTAAGCATTATCCTACTTCTTATGTAAATAAACTATAAATGAATGTTCTGTTTGTATTCATCGCCGTAAAATCCATAAGCTCATCGATGTTGAACAAAAACTAGTTAACATATTTGTATGAAATTATTTTGGTTCATGCCGACTCTTTGCACGTTCTCGTGCATCGTGGGTACGATTCGATGAATTCTTTAAAGCTAAGGCAATTGGGATCAATATGTTAGCTGAAGCCGGTATTAAGAAGAGGTAAATCAGTAGATGGTTAGGGAACTATAAGTTGTAACCATTAAACATCAAGATGCATGTAACAGCTAGAGTTTTATGCAATCGCTGTTGGCCTACGTAGTGTAATGTAATATTGCTTACATAATGATCACTAATTAGCTTCCACCCAAATTTGGGTATCACTTGTAAAATTAATAGCGTGTAACGAGCATCTAGTTAGCGGTTACCACGGCGGCCGTGCACAATGCACACATCGAACATCATGTACTGCCCCGGCGGCGGTCGTACAAAACAATGGGCGTTGTATAACAGCAGTGAAAAATCAGCAAATGTTTGCACGTGATCGCGACGCGGACACGACTCAACGTGAAAACCCTATTCAGAAATCTGATAGCGGCTGCATCACAATTCGATAGTATCGTTCCCATGACCAATAAGGCGTAGCTCATCGTTACGTCCGCCGACAGATCGCGCCGTGGGGCAAGCGCCGCGCGATGTACCAACGACGCTGATGCGCGCTTCGATACTCACTACGCAGCCGCTCGGTCTTCATACACTTCACGCTCCGCTGTAGTTCTTGATGCATGTAAGCGAAATGTACACACCATTTCACTTGTACCATTGGCCTATAGTCCTGGTCAAACACTTTAAACGCCCACTCCACGTGTAGCATTACTGAGTAGTGAAATGACTTAACACGCCCTTGATGTGTCAAACACACACTCGATGTGTTAAATATTATTGTAACTTGTTTGATCATAATGCTGTGACATCGCGTTGTGCGGCATTACGTACGTTATGTCACGCAGCCTTGAATATTGTGAAAGCTCATTATTGATGTATTTAAATATTTTGGCAAGCGTCGCACCGCGGCGGTAGGCTGACCCAGTGGTCGCGCGGAAGAAGGCGCGCGCGCCGTCGGAGGTCAGCGGTCCGTGCTCGGTCCGCCGACCCGTGCCGTGACGCGACCGGTCGGGAGCCGCCCGGCCGCTGCACGGAGACATTTGTTCAATGCAATCGGCCAATCTACGAGTCGGCACCGACATACATTACATTCTGAACATTTCGACAACAACGTGTATCTAAGGACAGTTTGTCTAAAGGCTCTTTGAAAAAATGCAGAGCTGTTCTCACGTACTTAATTTATTCTTCACTGAAACGCCCATCAAAAACCAATTGCTCACAAATTATTCAGCGCAAAATGTAAAGCCTTGGCCTTTCCGACGTTATTATCAACATTAGGTTGCGGCTTATACACTTATTAACATACGACACTTGTTTTTCACAACAAATATATCTCTATGTGCATACGCATAAGAATTATTTTCAGATAAATAGGTGTCAACTCCAAAACATCACGGAGCCGGTGGAAATGTTGAAGGCCGCCACGGACGGTCGAGCTGATTGATGTTCCCATAACCTTATAAGAATTCTGTACGATTAAGCAAATAGGTAATAAGCTTTTAAGTAAGTTATGATTCTAACACAATAGTTTGTAAGCCGATTATTGTGCGCAGTTTCAAGCTACGAGCGCCTGACCTTATTTTACTAATCAGTGTCGGTGTGATCTGTAACTAAGACTCAAGAAACAAAACCGCAGTAACGACGTCCTGGCAGCCGTCGCTCAGATCCTCGAGAACAGTTTCCATGGAGATAAATAGCATTAAGGGATGTTGAGGGCCTATGACAGTGTTAGACAGCGGATAGAAATAATTGTACGATTTAGAACTAATCTTTTATGTTATCTAAGTGTTACTAAACGGATATACATTTTATGGTTTGAACCCCAGTCCGTCGGATTGTGGGACCAGCATTATAAAACATCTAGGCTATCATAGCTTGCGATGGGTTTATAAGATTACCTGATAACATAACTCGGGAAAAGTGGGATTACTATACTCCTCTGTACATCTAGATTGCAAGTTTATTGTCATCTAGATTGCATGTTGTAAATATCTTCTGCATTGGTAGTTTGCGTTAAACTGAGACATAAACTATTGAGTATCGCTAGCATTATTGACATACTAGCATGTCGTATAAAACCGATAATTATTTTACTGGAATCGGATACAATGTTATTTATTATTGTAATACAACGGAATTGCCAGTGTTTATTAAGTGGCCATAAACTTTTTTACCGTGATCTTCGTATGTAAAGCATTCTTTGCTTTTATAATTTTATTGTCAGTAACAATGGTTGCAGACACCGAGGGCTAAGGAAAATAATAAGACGAAAACTTTGTTGGTGTTGGGATCGCATAAAACTTCCTTTGTCATAAAATGTATTCAGACAAAAAGGATAATTGTATTACTAAAAATAACTTCGCGATATACTTGGCTTAAACATTTTACTTTTGCTTTAAATAGATTAGAAATACAAATGGTTAAAGATTTAAAATTTATAAGTAATATTTAAACGTAACATATGTGGCGTCCGGGGTTTGGGCAGCTTAGCAGACTATAGTTTTAACCCTTCTCATTCTGAGAGGACACCAAGGTTCAGGTACGGAGAGATGAAATTTTTTATGAACTTTATTTTTGCCACTTCTATCTCTAAAGACCATCTTAATATCAAAAAATATAAAATGATTATTAAATTTAAGCCATTATATTGGAATGGAGATCTTTTTGGTTCGGTTCAATTGTTTTTTGAATGTTTACAAAATAGTTATACAGCATGATAATTAGCAAAGATATACTGACTGACCCCTTTTAACTACATTTCTTTATAAATTATTCTACTATTTGCAATTCATATTTATCCTATTTATCACAAAGTATAAGCTAACTGTAACTCAAGTTTACTTTTTTTTGAGGCAATAAATGATTGCAAAAATGAAGATTAAATAAATAAAAACCAACTAGACATGAACGTTATCAGTAAAAAAACCGCCATTTCCGTGTAAATGTCAAGTATACTAAATATATTCTCCTATCTGCAATAAAGTTCCCGCACGCTTCGGATGCGCATCGCCGCATCTTCACGGACAGATGTAGATACCTACACATGATGGTATTGTTTGCAACAGTACATTAATAACCTATTGCGTTGCTTTTTACTATTGACATTTGACCGACAATTATTACTTAAATAAAACTACACAGCACATGGTGTTATTAACGTACACATAAATCTATTGTCCATTTGACACTCACACTCGCCCATTCAAATGTAGTACTTTTACTAGTGTGGCCGAAGATGCGCCCGCCGAGCGCTCGGCGCGCGCAGGCTCCACGCCGACCCGGTCGCAGTGTTGCAACTTGTAATAGAAGAAACACATACATATATAAGAGGGACGTTCGGGCGCCCAGGCATCCCACACTCGAACTATTCTTCGCAGAGAACGGACGTTCAAACAATAGCTAAAATGAAATTGGTCAGTACGGCGTATGACGACCGCGAAGTGAATTCTGTGTCGTGAGGAGTGAGACGCGGGCCGGACGGTTGGCGAGCGGGCGACATGTAACATGCGGGTTTGTTTCAGTTGGTGGTGCTCGCGTTGGTGGCCGCGGCCTCGTCTGCTCCCCAAAATCCCCAAGACGTACAAATACTCCGTTACGAGTCCAACAATGCGGGCATTGATTCGTACAATTTTGCGTAAGATATATACTGTCTTACTTATTTGTTGATCTTATTATTGATATGCTGACGTCTCGTGCTTAACGGTTTCCTTACTTCAGGTGGGAACTTTCGGATGGCAGCAAACACGAAGAACAAGGCCAGCTGCGGAATCAGGGAACGGAAAATGAGGGGATCGCAGTTCAAGGGCAGTACGTGTGGACGGCGCCGGACGGCGTGACCTACACGGTGACCTACGTCGCGGACGAGAACGGCTTCCAGCCACAGATCCAGCAGGGGCCCGGCGGAGCGGTGCCGCCGGCGGTGATCGCCTCTCTCCTGGGCTGACGAACATTTCCCCAATCGGAGACTTAAATAATCTGTAAATAGCACAATACTCATGAGAATGTATATAATATTTATATGCAATCTTAGAATATATTTATATAAGTATTAAATATAGTTATTTAATTTTTTTCTTTTATTTTACCGCTTGGTTGATCGTGTAGTTTGCAAGCGCGACTTCCAATCGGGAGACTCCTGGGTTCAGAGTCCGGGTCTCATCTGGATCCGGGATCTCATCAGAGTCCGGGTCAGAGTCTGGATGTCCGGTCCGGTATGTCCGGTGTATATGGCAACAGGCTCACCACCTATCCCACAGTGGGACGCAAACCTAACCGGTGAACCGTGGGAGTGTACTCCATTTATTTTCTTACATCATCCGGGATTGCAGGCCCGAAGTTACGTCCTTTTTAAATTTTCTTTTGAAGAAATCATACAAAATACTTAGTCCACTACAAACCAAGTTTCAAGTTGGATACACGAATGACATTCGTCGATAGGGTACTCGTATGTTCACGCTGTGACGCCCGGCGTATGATGCTGCGTGTTTATCGCGTCGTAAACGTCATTGTGCCCATATTATGGTCAGATATTGTACGAAACACTAATTAGCAGTAATATTTTCTTACACAAATAGAATTAAGTGCTATTTCAATCCTTAAACAATATGTGCATTTTGATATTGGGCTTAAACTTATGAGTTCGGTTCGGTGCATCATATTCTTGGTGTCTATACCGAGTTCCTGAAGTCGGTCTCTGCAGGAAAAAAATGTAAACTATTTCATATTCAATTCATAGTTACATTTATTTTTAAAAGCATTGCATTTATGCAAATACACATCGTTTCGTTTATTTTCTCATACAAAATTTTCAATATATTACTTTAGTGAAAATTTGCTTTAAAATGGGGCGTTCAATTGGCATCACACAGTTATTTAATATTCATACACCACAATTTCATATATCTATCATGATGAAACTGATGACGGTAACCAGCGGGCACTGTCGTAACATCACCACAGACAACGGACGCCAAAGCCATTATTGTTTTGAGACGTGGTTTTCATTGACGTATTAACGCGTGAAGATAAACCTTTGTAGCCCTTGTCACGAATACGGCCCGCACGGAGGAATGTGATACAGAGTGTCAAAGTTATTCAAATACTTTTAAATTAGTTTATAAAAAATATTATGGTACCAACGTTAATATTAGACAAATTATCTTAGGCTTGGCAATCAGTAACATAAAGAAAAGATTATTAATAAAATTCTTCTCTCTGTCCTAAGAAGCTTTATAATTGTCATATATAATATGAAAAATGTAATAAATTCCTATTGAATTTCGATCGCTAACGGACCGCTGGCAATAATTATTGGAATATGCGCTGCTAAACGTATAATTTTAATTTCCATGAAACCAGCGATCGTTTTGACCTACATTAATCTGCAAACCTGGCGTGAACTTGAACCACAACTGGTCACAAAATAGATGACACCCAGACGCAGAAACGCCTTGCGGACCCCGACCTTGCATTACTTAAACGCTTAAGATTAGACTTGACATATGCTATATTCGAGATTCTTGTAGTGGAATATGGCGGGCTGATATTTCAATTTTTTTAATACTTCATAAAACAGCAACTGGAAATTAAGTGAGCAAATAGTTTAAAAGTGAAAGGGCTAAAGTTAACGCGAGCACGCGCCGCCGACCGACAGTTACACATTCATCTCAGACTTTTATGAAATTGTTCTCACTAATGATCAGTGAAGACATCGTTTAACCATTCCCAACATTCACAGTTTCAACTTAGTCGCAAGAGGGAGAGTTACGATTATTATAATTTGTTCTTGATAGTATGTTTATCGCTTGCTTAATATATCGCGACATAGTTACGTTTAATTTTGTCTATGAATACTTTCAATAAAATTGGAGCCATTGATACCTAATACCTTAGAGTAGATAAAGTAAATACCCCTTTATATGATTTTGACTTGCTTTTTAAAGAAGGTCCATTTAAAATATTTTTCCCCAAAAATGCATTACAATGTTATACTGCAACGATAAATAGTGTTTCCCACATTGTGTACGAAGTTTCTACATCATTAATTATATTGATAAAAGAAGCTTGCCATAAAATGACCAAATTGTTAGTTTGGCCCTTTTACATTTGTGACCCAGGATATGTATATGCACGTGTGAGTGGGTCAAATACTTACGTGGTAGTGTGTATGATGTATATTTTTGTTAATGTACTTCTAATGCGTTACTGTATAAAATATTAGCTTTCTAACAGTCCTGTATGAGAATTAAATTTCATTTCATACTCAGCAAATTTAGTAAAAAAGGTACAAAGTTTTTGCTGCACGTATAAATATAAAAATGTACCATATCTGTATTTCGTAGTTTTTTCGAGTAATTTTATACAAAGACTAGCAACTTTATTAGATTTTATTTAAAATTTAAAAAATGTTAAGAAAAAAAGTATTGCCAACTTACTATCAAAATACACAAAATTCCTTGTTTACAGTATTCTTAAGATTTCCCACACATTTGAACGCGCCCAATTAAAAATACCTCGTAAAGATAGCAAAAATTACTTAATCAGCCCTTTCGGACATTATCTCTTTAAAACAGACAGCCAGATGAAAGTTTGCAAAACGTGTTACATTTTTTGAAAAGTGCAAATGCTTAAAAATACTGTGAATCGACAGATAGACTAAGAAAACTAACAGAATAAATATCCTCTCTACAATGTCCGAGTAACTGAACAAAATGGCACACTCACCAAACAGGCGTACACTTATAAAGCAACTTGCCTCAGCAATTACTCGACAATAGTGCGTGATACTGGACGACCAGCGACATATACGTTTGATGTTTATCGTGTGGGATACGTTTGTAACGCGGCGTGGCTGGTCGTTGTCTCTCCCGTCACCTGGCTCTCAGTGGACCCGGCCGGTGAGCCGCGGTACCTGGGTCATGTTCTCACCGAGAACGATGATTCTGTGATGAGAACTACTTATATAGAATTTCCAGATCAGAACGTAAAAAAGAAAATAAGAAGAATAAGTAGTTCTGGTCTGTACCGATAGTAATAGGAGCATGCTTTATAAAATATTCATTGACATTCCTCTAGGTATTCAAAGTTTTCTATGCACTTTTACATCAGCTTTGTTTATTAACTAGAATAATCATAGAATACGTGATATCCACGAAATTCCGTCGGATTTATGACATCTACACGACATACCTACGTAGGTATATACACACATTCATACGAAATACGAATATATTAATATAAATTATATAATTACCATTGGAATATCTATGAGATTAAATATTTTGTATTATTATCAATATAGCATTTTCCATATACTCTTCTTAAATTTGACTATGGAATAGTTGGTGAACATATCGCCATGCATAGCGCATATTCCAGACTCTGCGCCCCTACGAGAAAACTAAGTAAAAAAAATATAGTTAAAAAAAACTAAAAAGCATGCTTTTCTAATGTACCTAACTAAAAAGTAAAAAATAATTTTTAACATTAACATTAATAGTGGGCGAAAAATATTAGTATTGTTATGAGAA
>DWEI01002069.1:0-15124 GCA_018245875.1 Mysoria ambigua | reverse complement strand
AAAATGTAAATGAGAAAAATTTTACAGTACCTATCCGACCCGGGAATCTTAAACGGGACCTCCCGGTCGGCAGTCGCACTTACAACCAACACGACCAGCGAGACAATCACTAATAAAAAAACTAAGTAAACTTGTTCTCAGGATATGCTTCGCTAAATTTACATGTGAAGATGTGTCCAATATTTAAATATGCACATTTCAGTGAAGTCCGGTTCAGTGAATACAAGATACGGGTAGAAATAAAATTAAATACATTTTCGTGTATAGACACATTAAACCTAAGGCCGTGGCAAGGCTCTAAAGGATCCGTCTGTCCGTTTGCTAATCAAATACTGTGACCCAATTATACCGTCCTCGCTTACCCGGGACGTTTGTACGAATTACGTGTAATAAGGTCTTACCACGGCTACATTTATGTCGAGGATCTACAACCTTTTAAAAATTTTGAAATATACACGTGTATTAATATAACCGTCGAGGTACATGAATATTATAATGAATCTTTACAATGTTATAATTAGTTATTTTTAATATGTCTAATAGGATGGGACAATTTTGAAAGAAAACTTTTATAAATATATTTGGTAATAGTTAAAAAAAATATTAGGTCATAATAAAATTTAAAATACGAATATACGAATATACGAGTAATTATTATAAAACTGTTGTTGACGAAAGAGATAAAACGGTTATAAGGGGTTCCCGTATTTTTGCTATATAAGCCTTTCAAAATAAAGATATTAGAAGTACTAAGCGGACGCCTATGATAAAATCTTTCCAATCAAACTGGAGAGATTTACGAGGCACGCGCGACCGGCCGCACGCGGCCCGAACCGGTTATATCCGGCTTAATCCAGTTCGATGCGGAGCAGTCTGGAGCCAGTAATAGGCGTAATAGATGAGCGAGGTATAAGCTCTGATTGCCAGGTTCCCGATATAAGGAATTAGTTCTACGGGTCCGAAAGGTTCGGACGAGTCGCTTTTAATATTCATAAATCACATCAAATGTGATATAAATCGGGGTAATATGTGATTTTTAAGAAATTGGATATTAAATAAACTAATGGACACGAGTCTAAGTATACGAAGAATTTAAAGTTCAATTAAGCATCATTAGCACTAACTAGAGTTCCGTGGTATTTTACTAATAAATTTCCGCAAAAGATTAGCATTGAAAGTTGCAGATCGTCGTTGCGAATATTTTTGTCAAAATTTAAAATAATAACCACAGCTACCGAAGCGAAAGCTTTATTATAATCCCTGCAGTGTTTGTTCAAGGAGACCGAGTTTTTTTTCAAGGAGGGAAAGCACCAGGCCGTAGATACAGTAACAGTTAGAAATGGCAGGAAGTGCAATTCGGTTGCCATTAATATGTGCGTTTGCTTAGAAAATTAATCTTTTGTTATTTACTAGTGGAATACGAATAAATTTATTAATGCGAATTCTAAAACTAAGCGATTCTTTAATAATAAAATAAATAATTATGCTTTAATAATGAACTTAATATTTGTCGAAATTTCTAGAGTACGAGTCAAACGAAAATAATGTTTTGATATTATTTTTGTTTTTCCAATACATTTATTTTGAAAGTGACAGCATTCAAGACATTTTTGCTTGCTATCTATTCTGTGAAAGAGACGATAAATCGCGGCGATCCTCCGCAAACAATGTTTTTGAACGATATTAATGGTCCGTCCCCGGGGCATCCCCTGATATCGTCTGTGTCATTCTTATTCTTTTGACGGATCGAAATAAAGTAAAATAATTCCAATTTCGGAAGGGTTCTGCTTCTTGTGCTTATACTGTAAGTTGTAGGACGGCAAGTGATGAATGATTGTCGAAATTTAAAGGTTTTCCGTGCCAAGTGTAAATTGAAATGCCTTATATAAAATTACAATGATCAGTTCGTTAATTAAGTGTGTACTACATCTTAAAATAGACCCAGGACTATAACATTTTCATTCCAATCATTGCATCGCCACGTTACTTAAGTATAGCTACACATAAAATATTCAAATTTTGTATCAAACGCGATCTTAATCAGCAGAGTAGCTGATTGTATTTCATTTTCTTTCTCAACAATTCTTGCTAAATTGCAACACGCCTTATTACCCGTGACCAAATCCCCTGCCGCGGCGCCGAACGGCAAAAACTGGCAACGAAACGGCAAAAAACAAAACATTGATTGGCCGGGACTTCATTTTGTGGGAACGAAACTGTCATTGGAAATTAAATAGCCAATTGGACCGATTTCGCCATCACTCCCTTAAGAGCCATTTTGTTAGACCATTAAGATGTGATTATATTTGAAGGGGCCCACAGGGTGTTTTGTGTTTGGCTGCACTACTTAAATATCCCGTAATTGATCAATAAAGACGTTTATATAAAAGATTAAATGTGTATGTATAGTTGTGTGAATGTATGTAAATATGTATCTAAATCTTGAGGTTAACAAATAAAATATTTCTTAACTTTCATAATTATTTAAAGCTCAATTTACATATTTACGACAAACATTCGACGTAATTAATTTGCTTTCCGTTCTGTTTATTTTGAATGCAATAATTGTCATTATAATAACTGAAACGAATTTAGTTTTGTGTTTTATAATAAGCCTGCTTACTCGCACTCGGCTGCCTGGAAGACCCGAGTATTACAACGAGTCGATAAAAAAGGTTCAAAATGGCGATGATGATAATAATCTAATATATAAAGTAAGCCAAGAATGTGTTCTACTGAGTTAATTCTATTATTTATATCTAGTTGATTAATGAGAATTTTAATCGTTTTATTGTTAAGTATTAAAAATATTTAGTAAATAACGCTTTCAATAATACGTAGCTAATAAAATTTGTTTCCAAATATTGAGGTCCACAAAAACTATTTTCGATACAAATATTCATAAACATTTTACTTGTAAATAAATTTAATATTTCAGATATAAACGTGGCTAACTTAGCACGAAGTGATCAAACCTAACATCTCCTTTATGAATGCCAAGCAACACATTTCGAGATTTTCAATTTTTTGTGAGAAGTGTGGTAAATGTTTGTATACATTTTGTCGTAATATGAAATTTAGAATATTTTGTATACAAGACTATGTAATAAAATTGATATTCCCTTAACCGTGACGGTGACCTATGCAGATATAACAAAATTGTTAATAGTACATTAAGAATTACTATCTTAGAGTGTGAGGTCAGCTTTTCATGTTATACGTACGAATGGTGCAAGCGCCAACAAAACAAAACAATATTTAAGAAACATGTCGTCATTTCCTTTTTCACTTGTTATTTAAATATATCTTTAATTATTAGACCCTACCTTCACCTACCACACCTCCATTTCACTGGCGGCGTTGTCGCAAAATGGGGGCCAAAACCCTAATTAAGGCAAACGAACCGCCGAACCTCGCACGGTAATTAAATAAAAATACCTCTCTGTTAGTACGCGTACAAAAATTCTCCCACCGTACAAATGTGTACAATTTCACTCGGGGTTTAATAAAATGTGATAGCGCTTCGGCTCCTTTCCTAAAAAAATGCGTCTCCGACCTGTATGTCGATGGTGTGATTGAAGAAAAAGACATCGGCATTGATACAGGTAATATCTTTATTAATTTGATTAGTTATTTTTAACAAATAATAGCCCTGAAATGTTTGGACTTATAGAATAACACAGGTTGGGAAATGGTTTCTGAAACACATTTATGTTCAGAGAGTTATTACTTTATATTTCAAGCAATCTTAAAAAAATATTGAAATGTATTCGTTAACAACAAAGTGCAGATATTTTAATGAATTTTGCATTTTTAAAAATGTTCTAATGGACCAAGTTATCAGTATTATACATTCTGTAAATAAGAAAAATATGTGAAATGAAGGTCTGTATAGAGTGAAATTTTTAACACTGAATAATCTATGCTTACGTCATTGAGTTTTAAGTCTGCTAGACTCACGTATCCTTCGGTCCTTCCTCATGAGCTCCGGGTGATTGCAGCGAGGTCGCGGCGAAAACTGGCTTGCGTCGTAGGGACATGGCGTGATGATTTTATATTAATATTTTTTCATTACCCTTACATCGTTCCATTGTTGGAATACGGGTCTCCTTTCAGAATGAGAGAATTAAGGACATGATTTGCTACGCTGGTCAAGTGCACGTTGGTAAACCTCACTCTCTTTTAACAAACATTTTTTGTGGATTCCAAGTCGTATCAATTGACATTTCAACTCAAAACGTACATTTTTGTAGAATTTGAATCTGGGCCGACGTAAGAGAATATTTTCATACCACTAAGCTATTATTTCTTATGGGTATTATAAGACGAAATTAAGTATCTAACCTATCTACTTACATTGCTTATCGATTGTGATTTCTATCGCAAATACCACATGAGTTTCCCTTTTACGTCGCTTATACTTTTCTCCTAACATTTTCTCGGGGCGGGAATAAAGTAGAATAATTCCGCATTTGCACTGCGGATCGGAACTGTTCGAAGGCTATCAATTCCGCACCAGCCGCCCAGACCAGATAAATATAAAGAACATGTCAAGACAGACAAATCTTGAAGAGATAGGGTTCCGGCCTAACTGGAATTACGAAAAAAAATTTAAAGCCATTGTCGTGACGGTATTACTTATGCGATATAAACAGAGCAAGCTTTTTTAATTTAATATACAAAATTATCGTCATTCGCCTATTGCAGTGCAGTGCTAGACATGACATCCTCTAAGAAGTTATGAAGATCACAGGTTTTTACACCGCCTTCGAATCTGCTCATCGACGGTCAGGGTATTTAGCTGTGACTGGGCAGGACGCGCCACACCATCTGCTGACGATGTTTAGTTGCCTTTTACAAATGTCTGTATTGCGAGTTCAAATAGAAATGAAGTAGCGAACGAAACCGCATCAGGTCAATTTTATTGAAGTCCTTGTTAGTTCTAGCCTGCTACGGCTTACAACAACAGATACAGTTTGAAATATATTGCTTCTAAAATATTTACGGATCCCTAACAACAGTACGAAGGAGATCCTCGAACCACTGTACATACAATGTTTCATATGCGCCGAAATGCACCTTTATCCGAAGTGAATAAAGTCTGTTTTATGTCAAACACCTTTAAACAAGCATTTGGTCAAGTTTACATTTGCGGCCAACAGGATGGGGTGCGGCCGAATAAAAATAGAAAGTACTTCGTTAAACCAAATTTACATTTTTCTTTCTGAGTTTATTTATATTTCGATGAAAGCATTATTCACATCGCAACGTGAATGTAAAACAATGGTGACGATTTTTAACGTAAACAATAGCTTTCATCGATAGTGTCTGTGTTTTATTTTATTATGTACATGCAAGCATAGTACATGCAAGTTGCTAAAATAAAAGTCAATATTTTCAGTTATTTATTTAGTAATTAATTTTCTTATTTGCTTTTATTCCTCTCTATGTGCCTGTAAGGGATATGGCCGTAACAAATGGCGAGTTACGAAATCGACATGAGTATTACCATATCAGTGACGTGTTCGGTTGTGTTTTAGATTTCGTTAACGTTTACTCAAGAGCCTTATGAAGTTTTTCCCTTTTCCCAGCAAGCGTCGAAAATATTATAAATTTTCAACGGCGCGTTTTAATTAATTTAACTGGAAATTCTCTGATAAACCGCAATCTTTATTAATTGAAGCGCTCATTATTTTTGCTTTGCAAATAACGGTCAAAAGAACTGTTCAAGTCGAAATATCTTAGCTGAAAAAACTTCGAATCAATATTTAAATAATCGGAGTCCATTCTTAAGATAATTTCTACGGGATTTATTTTACGATTCCTTATTAAAATGGGTAAATAAGGCTTAGTGGATATAACAATCATAGCCAATTTTATATATAAATTACTAAAAAAATGGTGAAATTAATACATAAATGGTGAAAAAGTTTTAATGGAAACGAAAATCTATAGCCTAATATTATGTGGTTAGGTACTATAAAATATTTGAGACGTGTATCATTATTAATTACCCCGGATTATCAATATTCATTATTCAATTTCATATACCTGTGAGCCTCCAAATACCTTCATATACCTTTGACATGCGATGACAGAAATAACGCATTAAATAACACTGTTTTCGACCATGACGTAAGAGTGTAAAACTTAAATTCGTTCTAAACTTTTTTCATGATTTTGAATTTCATATTCCTCGTGTTTATGAAGACCAGATATCAGATTGTAAAATATAGAATACATGCAATTTATACTTCTTGTGTCAAAATAAGATTCCAATTAAAATGTAGGAATCCGCGATCGTTCAAAAATAACACATGCTGTGCATTGTTACTATTGTTGGCAAAGTAAGTCAAATACAATGGGATATCAATTATAACGTGCACTTCACTTTCGACGGACTATTGTCATTGTGATTGGCTCGTGTATATGCGCGATGAGGCCAGACAATACTGGCGAGCAAACCGTAACCTACTCGTATTCACACTCAATATCTAGTATTATCATCAATTACTCAACACATAATTATGCGCCACAAGCGTCCTGCGATTGATATACGTCTATTTAGAATCTAAACGGTCTACACATAGATATATCAAACGGTTCTCAAACTTTCAATAATACTGCTTTTGTGCCCGGTGTACGGCAATAGGCTCAGTCTTCATTCGGTCGTGCGACGTAAACGTAATTAATGGAACGTGGAAGTGTTCTGCCCTTCTCTGCCTACCTTTTCATGGATCACAGAGGTGATATTAAAACACAATACATCTAAAAACGTCCTAAATGCATCCTAATAATATTACCACTAAGAAGCAGGCAGTGTATCTTTTACTCTCTATTGCAAGTATAACAAAGTAGGATTTGTTTTCGATGTAGTATCGATGTGCGAGCTTAAACATTAATAAAACGTAACATCACGCCTGTCATTTCCGAAGAGGTAGGCCGAGGATTGAGTTACACTATTGAGATTTACCATTTACATTTATCTCTCACTATTGAAATACGAGTAGCAATTAGCCTATTCCCATACATTGGTTATAAATCTACTCTCCAAGTCATAACTATAATTTTCTATGTGAAAATCTGTTAGAAAAGTTTAATAACACCCAACCCAGGGTTTGAACCCAGAACTTGTAGAGTAGCAGACGTATTTGCAACCACTTTACTTTTAATTAATTTATTGTCTGTCATAAAGAACATAGTTTACCTGTAATTAAACCAATAAGCTGATGGTTCTAACAGTGCTAATTAGATAACTTCTTATACAATATTATATCTAAATCTCTTCTAATACGGTCTTAATTTATAAGTCATTGTTTTTGAACTGATACCAATTATTTCTCTTACCGTTCAATATCAATTTTATGCAATTTCAACAAGGTCGATGTTTGAATGACGGTATCAGAATAATAAATAGCATTACACAGGTTAAGCAAAGTAATACAGTAGTATTGTGTCACACCAGTGTCAAACCAGTATTTATACTGTATTGTGTCCTCAAGTGTAATCGAAAGCATGCAATTATTAACGTACTAAGGCCAGTTATAATTCTGTTTGGATATGAAACGTAAGGAATAGAGTTTGTGCAGAGAGTGTGTTTAACTTCGGGGATGATAAACATGATATTATGAATAGTTTGTTTTTTTACGAACGAACTTCCGAAAACTTCTTAACGAAGCATCGTACTGTATAAGTATAATATATTTCTGTGGCAAAGTAATACCAGATCGAAATGGATTTATTGGCGAACGATATCATAATGGGATTATGAGATATGGCCCTATCGGTAGTTTATCTTAAGCAAATAATATCGGCGGCATTATTCTGATCCGATTATGTCGACGTTCGGAGAGTCGTATCGCTTATATGATGTTACATAGACATATAAAAATTGGATGCGGCATATTTTTTTAAGTATTGATATGTTATTTAGCATGTTAATGCGTTTTAAAACAATATCTGTGTAGCATACGCGGTCTTATATAAAGAAAATCTTATTATTTATTCTGTACAGTCTTATTTAATGAAAATCAACTTAATAATATTGTGGTTTCGTTGTATTCGTATATTAACGTGTATCGTTACGCCCGGGCCCATGAAGGATAGGCAGAGAGCACCGAGTGCCAAACATTAGGAATTACAGATCTCACTGACATACTACTACCTGTACACAATTTGTCAAAAAGAATTAGATATCTGACTTCGGTTGTATTTATAATTTTTATCGTGCAGATTATTCAGATATTTTTCTTTATGGTATATATATTCTTTATAATATAATATATATGATCGTGAACCACTGCTTCGGCACAGATGACGTAATTGCAATATAAATAAATATATCGACAGTCACTCGAGTGTTTTTGTTTGTTTCTCAATATGTTGCCTCCTTATTCTGAATTTAATCATTCTTCTATAATGTCATTTAACTATTAATAGATATTCGTAACGTTTAATGTCATGTGTATAATAATATGTTTATTGCTCTTGTCATTATTAACATTACATTTTTTAGACATAACGCACGAAATTGTAATTTGAACTAACAATATCGACATTATTATTATTACCATGACGTAGTCCACTACTGTAAATAGGTTTCCTGTTAGCAGCGATGTTAATAATCCCCACACTGAAACTAACGAGCTTATTTACATATTAAAGCATATCCAAATCGCTGTAACCTTTCTAAGTTCCTTGATTCTCGTATCATTTATCTCAGTTTAGGGTTGGCAGTGGGGTCGGTGAGCCAGCGCGTTAGATTCCTATCCCGACACTGCAACTCGCTTAGCCGTAATAGGAATTTTTAATATCTTTATATATAATATACAATAAACTTAATTTATACGCAAATGTCATTGGGAAAAAAGAAACAAATAAACGCAACCAACAATCCACATAGAGATAAGCGGAGAGTCACGTATGATATAATACAAAAATAAATCAATGACCAAATTGAAGTGAACGATTAATTAGCAACATTCAGCAAGCTGGCGCTATCGTGGAGCTAGCGCTATCTCCTTCTCGTACTCGTAATAGTTGGTATTCCACAGGACAGGAAACTTCTCCATCGAATCTGACCGTCTTTGTAGATGTTTAGGGGTCGTCTCTTTTACTTCACGCTTGTGACCCCAGACGGCGCTATATTATTAAATACTGTGATTAAGTGTTCGTATATAATAACAAATCCTTTTGATTCCTTTAATTAAGACCAGATTGTTATACCATATATGAATAGGATATATTAACATTCTTATTTTTTTGTATGTTTCAAGGATACTGCTTGCACATGGCCCACCTGGGCTCACGACGTCGAAATCAAATAAAAATGCAATTCCAAATACAAGTTTCGCAAGAGGTATCCAATTTCGACTCACACTTTCAAAGGAGCAAGTTCTGGAAATCAGTCACAGACGGATTGTTGTCCCGGAGGAATAAGTTCCAACCTCGTGTCTCACTGTGTGTCAGTATACCACACCCTTCGAATAATCAATAATACCGGCAACGCTGCATGCGTAAATATGTATGCATTTGCTAGTGTGTATATATATTCCCTAAGGTGAAGTAGGAACGGGAGGTTCTGCCAATAAAGTTTCTAGGCAATCGAAATGTTTACACGCCATATACAATAACTATGTGTGATCCATTATTTGTTTGCCAAGCGCTACACGTATAACGGCGATACGCGAAGCGATAGTAAGAAACCGCGATTTCCGCTGAACTTGCTCGATATTGAATTTTCGCTTACGATTTTGAAAGCCCGCGGGACGTTGACTAATGTTGCTTCAAAGTCCTCTCAGAGCAACATTTTCAACCCTGCAACATGTACCCCAGTTAGCAGCCGTGCAATTTAAACGCCATTTGGCATTTCGCTCAGGTGGCTTTCAATAGTGTCAACCGTTCTGATGCTCACGCGGCCGTCTCGAACAAAGATTTATGGCACGAGTTGTTGAGACTTGGGTAACAATCAATATAGGGGTTATTACTTAACCTCACGCCTGTAATCCCCGAAGGCGTAGGCAGAGGATAGCAGAACACTCACACGTTTCACCGGTTACGTTTACGTCCCACTATGTAATAGGTGGTGAGCCTGATTCTATGCATCGGGCACATATCCAGACTCCGAACCACTACTAGAAAATCTAAATTAGAAAATTTTGTAGTGTTCGACCCGAGAATCGAACCGGGGACCTCCCGATCGGCAGTCGCACCTGCAACCAACACGACCAACGAGGCAGGGGTTATTAATTGTCCATTCTGTAGATGTTTGTAATTGGAGTTAAGTAAGTTTAGAATGCGACTTGACACATATCAACAATTACAGATAGTCTATGGAATTTGTTTCGCCTTTTATATTGGGCTCCACTATTGTGTATTCCAGATCATTAGCTTCACGGAATATTAAATGTTTGTCTTCATTTCAGGTATTTTTAAAGATATTGCAAATAATTCCTCTTTCAGCGACTGAGAGCTCGACGCTTATTATACTCATGTAGAAGATGCTATGTCAAACAAGTGTGGACTAAAAATATTTTATATATTGTAGAGTAATTGAAAGTTTAATGATTTATTATAATGAATAACGATTTATATATATATTGAGATGTTTTGATACATAGAGATTTTAATTTAAGAAATAAACTTATTTTATTATTATTATGTACAAAATATCTCGTTTTGTAAAATTATAAAGAACTTGTTGTTCATTCAATTTCTATAATTGTCCAATCAATTTCAAATACCAACCCTTCACTGAATAAAATAAACTTCTGCCATCAGAACACGGCACACTTCCGGTTGGATCGCGATAAATCGTTTAACAACGATAACTAACAATGCATTAAATCATCCATAATTAAAAGCCCTCATATTTCCAGCCAATCGGCCTACACGATTACCATTAAGCGATAGTTTAATGCATAGTTCAAACAGATCGCGCCGCCGATTAGCGATCTGTGAGCTCACACCCGCGTGCACTAGTTGCATGGCTACATGTATGTGAATAATTAATGGAGCTGTTAAACTATGTTTGCCTTTTTGAGTCAGGGTCGTTTCTTAATTGATCGGCAGTGATTTCAACTGAATAGTTTCCTTATTTATTGATGTGTCAGGAATGTTGCTTTAAAGATTACCATCAATGTGGTGTGGAGATAGTATACAGACTGCCTTAATTTTATTTATTAATAACGATATTTGTATAAAGATATTTGTATAAAGATATTTGTAATAGAGATATTTGTAATAAAGATATTGTCACAGAATAATTTGTATAGTTTAATAAATAAAACATCCGTTCAACTACGATGGACTTCAGTCGATGCTACTAATAATAAGAATTTTAGAATTCCAATTGACATTTGCAAACGCCAAAGGCGAAAAGGAAACAATCTGGTGTTATTTACCCACAGACGTTACAAAAAAATTGTCATCCGGTGAAAGAGTAAGCCCCGAAGAGCTGCGACAAAAGCCAAACAATTGTAGGAACAAATGAAACAAACGAAGACGCCGCCAACAAACAAATGAATCCAATAATTTGAGCCCATTGTTTCCGCTTCGTTTCACGCGGAATATCTTTTTGATTTCTCGTTTGCTCGCTAATTGCTAAATTTCAGCCTTCATTGCCGTTTGTTGTTTTACGAATCGGAAATTCATTTCTCGTAAGTGTTGGTTGCAAAATTTGGTGATTATTTGTGGCTTTAATTGCTTTTATTGCGTCATTTACTCACAGTAACGAATGGGCATGTTGCCGTCCAATGTCCATCGATCATTGTCGGCTCCAGAAATTTGTTTGTATCCAATTTCAAATGACACTGAAATTACTGTTCGTTCCTACTTTTAAGGTCCTCCAGTAAAGAACGCATCACGTAATAGTGTATCTGCCAATATCTTCTTAAATGCAAATATGTTTAAGCGGTGCAAACAAAATTAGTGTCGGTTATCTTTCAAGCGCATATCAAATAAAGTGTTCTACCAGCTTTAAAATTGCTATTTTGTTTTAATAAAACGTCAAGTTTGCTATATTCCATGAAATAACAATTTGCTTATTTTCATACAGATTGAAATAACTTTAAGGCCATCTTGTGACATATAAAAGCTGCTATTGTGGTTACGGGTTTAATTTCTATTGCTATGTGAAAATTGCTATTGCTACGTAATTATTTTATTACTCTTTACTTTTTACCGGTAATAACAGAGCAATATAATAAAATAAGAAAACGTCTTTGAAATAATAATCATTTTGAGCTCCTTATAAGAGTAATTCCCATTTTAATTCTCTAACTTACAGTTTGGATATCCAATTACACAAACTAGCGAGATGAAACTACAAGGCATATTTCATCATTTTTATTTGTTTCTGATTTGTTTTTTTTATAATTAGAATTTTAATGTCTTGTGAGATAGTTGGGTACTTTCACCACTTAGAAATCGTTTTTATTAGACTATATTACCGTCACCGTAATTACTATCAAACAATTCTTAAAATACTTATCGAATTTTGGCCGTTTAAAATATTTTACAATCAATTTATGAGATAATATGTTAAACTGTTATACGAAGAACATTAATTATTGAGAAAATGAAATAATTTGTTATGTCAATTATATTTATTTCATATAAAATAATTACTTTTCGATTACAAAATATGGGATTTTTAATCTTACTCGAGTCTTCTAACATTCTAAAATTGGCGTACTATTGATAAAATTAAATTTCAAACTGAAATTTAAAATTCAAACAATATCTTATTTTTAAAGCAAAGAACAAAGTCATCTATATCACTTCCTTTACTATTGTCACTTCCATCAGGATGAGTTTTGGCTTTTTTAGCCCGTGATCCACTTCCGCCTTCGATTTGCCTCGGCGCTTCAAGAATAACGATGCTATTATCATCAATCTTAATTTTATTCCCCTCGTCAGTGCAAATGATCAGACTATGATATATCGTTCCAACTCCATAGTTGCGTACTATTTGCGTGCATTAGACTGGCTGTGGCAACCCCATGTGAGTGTTCAACCGAATTAATATTCACGTCATGGCCACTTAATTTCCGTGGCAAAAACATGTCCAAATTACACACACATACGAGCGAAGCTGACAAATCACATGGAGTTATGAATGGATATTGTCCCTAACAGGTAGTGACTACTTAACTATCATTAGTATATGTTTGTTTAACATGCTATTTTGTGGCTTGAGTTGTATCATTTTCATTTTGTTTTACAAATTATGACACGTAGTAGTGAAACGTGGGAGTGTTCTGTACTTCTCTACCTACCATTTTAAGGATTAAGGGCGTTATGTCAAATATAAAAATTTAAATGAGGTATGAACATAATTGGGCTACTTTACGTCACATTATACTAACATTTTCTACATTATTTACATGAGAGATTTCAACATATACTTTTCTTTGGCTAGTATGGAAAACTGTTTATCACTTCTATAATTACAAGGAGAATTTAAATGTTAACAGTGAAAATATCTTAAATTTTACTAAACCAGATCACAGTGCACGACAAAATTTTCACAGCGCTATCGATCGTTGCCTTTGTCGACGGATCGTTAGAAAACGATCTGGGCTGAGCGGTAATGGATGTCGTGTTGGTGGATGGGGCGTGAAATGGGAAGTTAGGTATGTGGGGTATTGTCGACTCGAATTTGTCAGTTTTGCCGCTTTCACAGCTAATGTATTCGCGGAGTTCGGTAAAACCGGAGTTGGGGTCTCGGAGGAAAAACGGCAGCTAATGGAAACAAGTTGGCGCGATGGATGGTCTGGTTCAAGGAGACAGTTCGTGAGGGGTCGAAGATGAGTTTCGTGATTATTTTGGTTGAACGGAATAGAGGAGCATAAACGGACATAAGTTTAAAATATATGAAGCCGTACCTGCGAATGTGGGTTGTACAGAACGGTCTGATTACTTCCATGAAGAAAATCTAAATTTCATTATTTTAATTGCAACAAATATAACATAAAACGAAAAAAAAAAGGTATCATAGTAATGCAGTCTATATTTGTACATAAATGAATTATTTGATGGGAAAGATAATTTTCACGGGACAATCGTAAATTATCGAAAAATTTTAGACAATGCCTTTCTTACGTAATAATAGTACCCACGACTGATTTTTGATGTACTTTTTTATCACCACTGACGTTATTTCTCGAACGACAAGAACTAATGACTCTCAGAGTTTTTAAGCACGCAATCACAGGACATTTCCGATACTATATTAAACAATGTAAATACGTAATGTCACATATTAATGACGCTGCTAAGAATTAAAACGCTTATATCAAAAAAGGATCATATGCCCAGTGATGGGACAAAATGACTTTTACGTCCTTTTAATTGGATTTCTCACCGCGCGCTTGCTTCAAACCACGCGTTGATTGTTCGGAAAACTCGTATGAATACTAATAACTGGAACGTCCGTTGGTATCGCATTTTGTATTCCTCGTTTGCCTCAAATTTAATGGGAGGATGAACGATTATCTCAAAACATTTTTGTATACTTTCAAAAATACTTTGCTTTTTATTCATAATTTAATATCTACATTTAACATTCTGTGACGTAAATTTCCCTGATTCGTTTCTGGAACATTAATGGTGTTTACTGAACTCTATTCATCGTGTCATTTTATATTTTTTTCTTTACTAAATTATTTATTTTTTCATAATAATAATAATCATCATCGACCGTATAATTAGTTCACTGTTGAATCCTGATACCACTACTACCTTGTGGTAGTCCATCACGACGACTAAGACCAAGTTGTGATCATTCACAAGCTCTAGAGAATTATGGTGAACTCTAAATTTTTCTCTCTCTGTTCTCACTTTGTTTTATTATCTTTATTATAAGTGGTTAAAATTTATTTTAAAGATACATAAAATTTAACAACACGCCTGGGATCCCCGATGAGGTAGGCAGAGGAATGTATAACACTGGCACTTTTCACGTTACATTTAAAGACACATAAAATATCTAAAATAATAAATATTGTAATAATGCTATTATCTGCCTCGTTGGTCGTGTTGGTTGCAGATGCGACTGCCGATCGGGAGGTCCCGGGTTCGATTCGCGGGTCGAACACTACAAAATTTTCTAATTTAGATTTTC
>DWEI01002068.1:0-15126 GCA_018245875.1 Mysoria ambigua | reverse complement strand
GTATCTCTCTGTATTGTAATATTCATTTGCTGCCACTTCAAGCAACGCCATCTACTCCATTGACAAAGATCGAAGTAATAGTACCAATTTTGAAATGAATACGAATGAAATGTAAATGTTTTTAAAATTAATTGTAAAAAATCGAACGGTTCATTCAACTACATGAAATTAAATGGATCACAGATAAAGAAACCGCTGCGCAACTTAAGCTAATAAGATTTCAAAGGATTAAGATAACTTGCCGAACGCTCAGGTGTTCTCGTAAATTGTCCGTTTACCCTGCAGCCTCGGTCAATTGTAACGCTGGCTGCCCTTTTAATGTCGAATATAAAATTTTACAAGCAATTTATCTGATCCGCAGATCCCCATGATATATATTTATAAAAAACGTAACTTCACGCCTGCTATCGCCGAACAGGTAGAACGAGGAATGCAGTATACTCTCACGTTTTACGAGTTATATTCACCTCCCACTATGGTATAGATGGTGAGCCTATTGTCATGCAGCGGGCACATATCCAGACTCCGAACCACTACCAGAATTCTAATTAGATTTTCAGGCACAAAATTGTCTAATTAGATTTTTTTTTTGTAGCATTCGATATATTTCATCTATACTTCATCTAAGTAGTACGATTATATAGCACTCCCAAGAATACTGGTTACGTTATACGTAGACAGATTACCAAGAGGGTTGCCTTATACCGAACTCAGATCTAGACTCCAAGCTGCCACTAACACCGTTAACACACACCTGAAATAGACTGTGAAAACATTCTTTGACCGAGGCGACCCGTGTACGACATCGAGCGATAAACATTTCATGGTGAAGTTATATACAAAATCATATAAAGCTTAATATCATATCGTAAGTCATCTAAGTTACATTATAATAAAAATTAGTAACAATACAACGTCATAACTTAGGTCACACCAAACGCAACTTAACGGAAGGTCAAACCAGAGACTTATATTATATAAGGTTAGTCTTTGAAATTTCTTTCGGTCCACTGAAGTAGTAAGACAATTTAAAATTTAACTTTACAGAGGGTGTAAAAATTCAGATAAGAAACATAATAATAATTATATTTTCGTTAAAGTAAAACAAAACAATTATAAAGGAAACTCTACCACTGATAATAATGGCGCGATAGAAAATGTAATCAACGACTCTACGCATCCATATCTATAATTAGTTACTGTTTGTAAATATTTCCAATAATAACATCTCCCAACTCCATTCGCCTCCTAACCGATATCGATAACGGTTAAAAAGTAATATTCATGTTAACTTCCACCAAACTCAAATTACCATGCTCTACCAAATATTATCAAACGTCTGACAGAGCCAATTAAGATCCGGCCGATATTATAATGGCCTCCTTTGTTATAATAATCGCGATGGCCGTTCGATTAATGGGCATCCTAAACAACGGTTGCCTAGCAACAAGACATTAAATTCGGTGCATGCAAAAATGGGATTTCAGAGTACAGAGGTGACAAACAAGATCGATAGAGTTGCCTGTTACATGCTTACGTCTTGAAATTACAAGCGGTCTTTGAAAACAACTTTAGGATAGCAATCCAAAAAAAGCCGTAAATCATAAGTCACACACAGAGCAACGTAATTATTATTACTTGATGGCCTTAAGCCTTCTTATTATGACAGGGAAGCCCCAAGACTTTCAAGAGCCAAACGACAAAAATGTCCAAATATGATTATCACAAGTAAGTCGTGATTGAAGAAATACTTTTGTCTCATCAATTCAGTTGCAAGTGGTGTAATTATAAACGAGTAATTACCGATGGAGAACCAATTATTACTGCAATAGGTGCAACATTAGGCATTTGATCGGTTACAAATGGTCGCGCGCCCGCTCGTATTGATTTGTGTCACAATCAATCAATTCGCTGCGTGTAATGTAACATATTACGCTCGTATTAGATGGTGACGACGGTTGGTTTTGATGTTGTATTGAAACGTATTATATACAAGTACAAAGATCATAGAGTTATTGTATATGTGATATAGGCGAGCCAAACAAATAGTCTTCTCGTCGATAGATAGAGAAGGTGAATGAATTTGGTCTTAATTGCTCTTTAAATTATTATATCTGCTACCAATTTCGCGTATTTATAAAAGAACAAGGTGATCTGATACGATTTTACGTATTCTAAATGCACGTCATTTAATTTTCAGTCAATGAGATATTTTCACTCTCATGGTCGCCAACTCTATCTATAATGACTCTATGATATAGATACATTACATCCCGTCAATTGGTTGCGCCACGTCGTTAGGGGAACAGGATGTGGTCAGGACTGATAACTGTTCGAAATTGGCATTTAAATGGAACGTAATTTTGCGTAAGAGATACATCGGCGCGCGTGATCAACCACGAAAGTGAGGTCTGCTTTGACATTGTTTGTTACCAGAAATGTAAAGGGTTGGAATAAAAATGGATTATCTTGTATTCGTTTTGATTCAGCTCGTGTACTGTGTGTTCAGTTTAAAAATATAACACGAGACATAAAGTGCCTTATTATAGATAATCATTGAATCACTTACAGGTTTTTCGTACTCTTATGAAACTGGTTTACAATAAAATTTTATCCTACTCCATTCTACCGGTGGACATTAAGCCTCATTAAACGCACGCCACTAAGTGTTGGCAACATAGATATAAAACTATATACTTGTTCTCCGCTGTCACAACAATCGTCATGAAACATTTTAAACATCATATACTTCAGTGGTTTCTTAATGCCGTCGTATTGTAATTTTTTAACAAAAAATATATGAGAAAAAAATGTTTTTACGTACATACATACATACGTACACATAGACCAGGTCTAATACTCGCAGTATAAAAATAATTATACATACAGATAAATTAATTAATAAATAATTATTGTGTCACTCACATAACATAAAAGTATTAAAAAAATATTTTCGACTTTGTACTATATTTCATATATCAAGCAATAAATTTTAAACAAATTTTAGTAAATAATATGTAACACGACCAAAAATTATTGTCACGATACCCTTTTCAATTGAATCGAATCGGTAGTTTCAACGGCACCGCGAGGGAAGCCGCATGTAACAGCCACTTCGGACTCCGACGTCACAGTGAGGTCACGACGAATAAATGCATTGAGTAGACTGAATCTCAAACTATGTATTTATTCGACGTAGCACATTTTTATTAATGATGATGGCTATAGCACTACTAACTTCATACTAGATAACAAGTATTACAATCTAAATGGTATAACAGCTAATGCTCGCGTAGTTCATTCGCAGCACGAGTTCCATTGGCCGGGAGCGGAGTCCCGGAAGCGATACAAATACCCTTCTGGTTTGTAAATGAGCGAGCAGCGTATACAGGTACCACGAGCGGGAATAGAATCGATACTGAGAAACTAGCAGTTGTCTGTGTAATGGTATATAAATGTACTGGTATTCGTTGGTGTGATCTAGCTATCACATTAGTTGAATGACGTCCTATAAACATTCTTAATTAGTCCACAGACGCACGTCCAGTGTGGATATTGAAAACACGCTACTCAGTGGAGAAACTGGCGACCAGACTGATGACGACTATTGCTATCTATGTGGTGCTTATAACTTAGAGGTTTAAATATCATTCATTCTTTTTGCTGTGCCGAATTTCTAATTCTCACTTCTCTAGTAATAAACTTTATGTAAGGGAGCTTAGAAGAAAATAAAAGGATAGATAAGACTGAAAAAAACCATCAATACCATGAGACTCCACCCATAGGTATATTAGATATGTACATGAGACCATAATAGGACAAAATAGAGAAGACATAACAAATACGCGCAGAAGAAAGAGAAGTTATTATTAGAATCAATGAAAATAGTTTCAGCAAAATATTAACAATTTTGATTCATTAGCGCGTATCATTAATACCCTTTCAGACTGCATACAAGCCACGGCTCATAAGCCAGATGAGTCTCAAACACAAACAGAATCAATATTGCCAAGTAGAGGTTACTATGTTTGAAGACGATGTATTTGTCCTCGCTTGCAGATCCTGGTATTGAATTCGGTTCGGCATTCCAGTATAACTTGTTTATACAACCGTTGATTGAAAATGAATTGCCGAAATATATTGTGCACTCATTGATAAGATAACGAATGAACTACGGAGGTTCGTTTACGGCAATCGTCAACGAACCTTACTTCTGGGTCGATGTTGTGTAGGTTCAATTCCCAGTCAGTACAAATATTTGTACGCTTAATAAAACGTTTAATTTACGTGCATAAGTAAATGTATTTTTGGTAATTTATTTTCACCATAGTAGATGCCTAGCTTGTAAGTATGTAAGTTGTCCCAAGTATTAATATAATATTGGTTTCTGCAGCTCGTCCATAAAATGGCACCATTTTATTTCTCGGTACGAACAATCGTTATTGGACCAGAAAATAGCTAATAACTTTATCATCATGAGCATTATTGACAGCCTGTTTGGTCATGTTGATTGGAAGTGCAACTGCCTATCGGGAGGTCCGGGTTCAATTCCCGGATCGAACACTATAAAAAAAATCTAATTTAGATTTTCTCTAGTGATTCGGAATCCGGATATGTGCCCGATGTAAAGCAATAGGCTCACCATATATTCCATAATAGGACTTAAACAAAGCCGGTGAAACGTCAGAGTGTTTTGCATTTCTCTGTCTACCACTTCGGGCATTGAAGGCGTGAAGTTACATTTCAAATTTTACAAGGCGTTATTATCATTTATACCATCAGCGTTATCAACAACGTAAATTTTTTTATTGATAGACATTACAATCTTCACAAATTGAACTGCATAAAACCATAGTTCTACCTGACTATCGTGTTTGGTATATAAATAAATTCAAATTTATTTACACACCAAGCACTTCAGAAATGATCACGCCTTGCCAATACGTCACAACAAGTCGAACGTCGATCACTTGCCGCCTCGTCGCCGTGAAACGAAATTAGGTCAACGTTCGCATTCGATTCGTTTCCGTTTCAAACGCGGCCGGATTAACGAGGCTACTGTGCATTACAAACGCAGCCTTCACTGGCGGGCGGCGTTGAACCGGCTATTGCGTCCTTTTTGCAGCACGATTCGCTCGTTGTGTTTTGGAAACTCTTGCGCATTGATTTCACTCGGTATCACAAACTTATGTTAGATCCTTGCTGATCAGGGGAAGCAGAAGTCTCCAAATCGGACGTGCGCGTATGGAGAGAATGATGAATGTGGGACAAACGCGGCAGGTCAGTGAGGATGGATAGATAATAGATATTTGGCACTCGCTTCTCTCTGCCTACCTCGTTAGGAACGTAGCGCGAAGATGTGTATGAGTGTTATGAAGATTTCAATAATACTTTTTTGTCACTTTCCTCAAGGATTATGTGTTTGATCGCACTAGCGGTTGTCGTTTTGTTGCTGAACAGTAAGTCTGTGTCAAGGTGCGTCGCCGCAAAAATATGCTGCCACGTAACTGGGTCGAGATATTGACGTACTCGTACGCCTATCGGAAGTTTCTTTGATTGCAATTAACGATAATAATAACCTTTAGATAATTTTAATATAATATCTTTAAAATGTATCGGACGACTAATGTCCATATAATAAGCTCTGTTGATTCTTACTAGTGGGATCAGACGGTCGTGTGTGGAGATATTCCAATATATGTCACAAGCGTCATTATTACAAGACCACCTGATACATATTTATAGGGTTTTGCCGAAGTCATCGTGAAAAGTCTTAATACGTTTACGTCAACCTTCCTTGCCGTAAGCGAGTTCGGAACAAATTTAGAACAATTTGCACCCCGGTCATATTTTTCTCTAGAAAAAAAAACAAATTCAAGAATTTATTATTATGACAAACATAACAGGAAATTATATAGCTCTTGCTGTTATGGATGAATAAAAAAAATATTCTTTTTGTGACGCGCCAAGTCATCAAATCGGATTTCAGCGGTGCAGGTCGAGAGGCCGCTGAAAATAATACGACGCGGAAATCAATCAGCGCCTCTCGAGAACGAAGAAATAGTTCGCGAATAGTTAGCGCGGAAGGTTTAATAAGCGGACCGGATCGAGTTTAATTAACTCTGTCGATAACGGTGAAAACACGTCAGTCCTGGGATCATTAATTTAGCCCCAAAATAAACGTTGGCCCATTATTCTTCGGTGTCATTTGTCTGCGTCCAACTGGCTTTGTTGATGTTGGGACTTCTGGAGGAAAATGTCCTCTTTTTTTAACGCGGTTTTTCTATGGATTGATAGATTAGAACCCGCTGTGATTTCATTTTCTTGCGGCCTATTCGAGAACTCTCTATGAGTGACTACGCTAGTGACAGTTTCGTTTAGAGGTCAACGCTCCGCAAGATCAGCTGTTTCAGTTACCTAATTGGTTTTTTTTTATGTGACGTGCCTTCAGATGGTGTTCATTCGACTTATATTATTATTTTCTATGGTCTAAGTTATATAACAGAATAGACTTTCTCTTTGTGACCTTAACCGTTGTGCCGATGGTTGCAAATATAATTCTCTACCTTAATAAATCTTTATTTAATATATCAAATCAACGCGAACGTGTAACACAATCTATAAGGATATTTAACTTTAATTATTTGACTGCCTAGTTGTTCGTGTTGGTTGCAAGCGCGACTGCCTATCGAGATCCTGAATTCATATTCCGGGTCGGGCACTACCAAACTTTGTGGCTTAAAGACTGGCAACATGCCCGTTGTATGACCGTTGTATGGCTCACCGCCTATTCCGTAGTGGAACGTAAACGTAACTGTTCAAACGTAGTTGTGTACTCTTTACCTACCTCTTCGGGGTAAACAACCGTAGTGTTACATTTTTGTTTTTGTTTTTCAACAACACCTCGCGTATAATGGCACGTCACAATTAACTCCTCGTCCTCTGACAAGGACAACGTGAACCACACGAATAACACCAGAACACACTCAATGCCTCTCCACTTGACGGCTGCGCTCATTTGAAAAAATCTACGCGGCTCGTTCATTAAGTGTACGTTTGTGTGTGTTCGTTCATATGTTGTCGGTGAAATAGGAACTATATTGTATATTTTATTTTATTTCAATTGCAACGGAGATAGTCCCTCACTGATCGTCCGGCCAAACCCTTACATTTATATCTGAGCCTGAACAGAATTCAATTAGCTTGATAATTTGTGTGTGTCTTTGTGTACATTGGCAAGAGAGAAAAAAAATATACTTTATTTTACTTGGTTAGCTTACATAAAATGCGCGCGGATAGATATTTGTCGCGATCAGCAACGCTTGCCACGTTTTGAAACAACACTTGAAGTGAAGTAACACAGTCCTCGAAGTCCACCAAGGCTGCAGTTGTGATAGAAGACGGGAAGAACTCTCTACAATGAGTTCCAGCGACCGGTCAACACTAAAAAGGACCACTTACACGTCTCATTCGCCGATTTCACAACTGACAATGTCTGAAGACGCTGAATTCATATCAATATTTAAAAAAAGAACTCGAATATCTCAAAATCCCCGTCCACACGTAATCCATTGTTGACCCACTGCCAACTCGGATGCAGCGTCAATTTTACCTCATCAAGGTCCCCAGTGCACTTTATTAAGTCGCAGTTTACATACGGAGCGAACGGTTCCGCTCGCCAATAGACCACCGGCTTAAGCTCGGTTGAGGTCGCGAAATAATAACGCTGTTCTCTGAACACACTCGGTTTTCGTGGACGAGAAAGGGACAGACGAAAAACACAGGAAAAAAAAAACTTTTCGAATGAAAACCGTCCCATTCCCGCGTTAAGACACAATGCGTGCCCATTTCTCATTTGTGCCCCGAGCCACCAGTTCGCGGGGTCTTTTTGTTACTCGTGTCCTTTTTGAAGCTCATGCGGCTATTATTCCTCTGCATTGTAATTTGGCTGATATGACAACAAAAATGCACACTAGATGTTAAGTCACACGTTTAAATTGACAATAAACAAATAAAGTGACAATAGCTTCTCCATCTAATTCGTACGACTCATGGGGTGCATGAAAGGAGCCTACACGAATGGCGAATGTGTCTGAACATCTACGAACACACACTGCCCGACGCATCCTGGACACTGCGACTGATCCTTTCACCACGAAGGCTGGTCACTCACGATCACTCATGACTTGACAAGTGAAACGTATGTGCTTTGCATGTGTACCGGTGTGATACTATGTTATAGGCCATGCAAACTAGATGGTATCATCATTTATATTATGTACGAGAGTAGATTCTATGGCCGATAAAATACATAGATAAATATTGGTTACAAATGTAAATCTATAACAGGATGGATTCTAAACGTACCTATGATCTTTGCAGACGCAGAAAAATGTAGAACACTCCCACCTTTAACCTGTTACGTTTGCATGCAATAGCATGCCCGGTGCACATAGGCTTACCACCTATTATGAAATAGGTGGTAAGCCCATGTACACCGGGCACATTTCCAGACTTCGAGCCGCAACTACTAAAATCTAAATTAGAAAAATTTTGTATTATCCGATCCGGGATCTAAACCCAGAACCTCCCGAACCGCATCCGTGCTTGCAACGAAAACGACAAACGACCTAGATGGTTATAAATTAATATCATAGCTAATGTACCATATAGATGTAAGTAATTAACCATTGAAAATCAATATATTGTAATACTGGGTCAGATGAAACATTATACATACATAGATAACCTTTAAACGATTTAAATGAAAAAAAAAAATTCTAACACCATATTGTCATAATTAGTAATTCCTTTTTCCTATTGCACCTCTTACAATTATAACATTAATTTTTATTTCCATGGTTATCTATATTTAATTTCAATTTTAATAATACCAAATTTTAATTTTGTTTTTGAATATTGTATTCAATATGCCAACGTTGACATTTTGTTATGCTGTCGTCGCCTATAATTGTGCTGGCACTTAGCCTGCTAATGTTAACTGTATGTTTTTCTTTTTCCTTGTATCAGAGTATAGTATGTTGGCGATCTTAATAAATTTAAAAAATAAATAAATGTGCAAATGAGTATGGATATATCTGCCAGTGAAACTCCGCCTACCTCTTCTGAGATCACATGCGTGATGTTACAACGTTACGTTAATTTATATTAAAACATCAAAGATTGAGCAACTCCATTGCAAACAGTCTTGCCTATTCCCTTTATAAATACGTCGGCGGGAATGTCTTTAGCTGCGTACGCGTTTAGGTGAGATAAGTAATGTAAACATTGTACGAAACTAAAACCGCTAGTGCGTTCACGCAGCTGTCTCACCAGTGTGCAGCGAGCGATAGACGATATTTTGAATAAATTATTTCATCACTATCACCACCCGTAGCCTATATAGGTAGAGGTAGGCAGAGGAATCCAGAACCCTCCCACGTTTCACCGGTTACGTTTACGTCCCACTATGGAATAGGTGGTGAGTTTATTGTCATGCATCGGGCACATATCCAAATCCCAACCACTACTAGGAAATTTAAATTACAAAATGTATCTCGGTATCTATTATGTAAAAATCAAACAATAATAAATTTTTAGAATTTCATCCATTTTTCTGCCCTCGTAGTGATGTCATGTTTATTTAAAAAAAGTGTCTGTATGTTTAACAGGCATATATGCTATCCATAAACAAGCAGAATACTCGAAATTTCAAATTTCGAATGCAATGTCGCCTCGGCAATTCTCTTACAAAGTTGGCGGAGGCACCTCTCTCCACTACTGAACGCTGACGGTCTAACAATTTACAAAATTATATTCAAATTTATTCATTGCAAACTTATACAGTGGTTTATTTACTTGCCTGATTAATATTTGTTATGTAAAATTTACAACTGTACCGTAAATCTGGAGATTTACATCGTGTTAATGGAGAATGAAGAAATGGTTTCCGCTGTTGCAATCACAATTATATTGTATAATATACAATACATGTAGATATTCTGTGTATAATTCACATTGTAATGCGCAATTAATAAAGGTTTGTAATTAATAGCAACACTTATATATTCTCCAGATTTTAATGAAATTTTCAGACTAATGAATTTCAGTTATTCTAATATTAAGAAGAACAATAATAACCTAAAATTTTATTAACAGTATCTCAAACTTCATCAATGCCGTTAAACGAGCTGCAACCAAGTTCTATTTGGTTCTAAAGAATTATTTAAAAATAAAGACTTGAAAACCGGCGCAACAGTTGAACGATTTGATTAAACTCACAACCAAAAATTATTACGAGCAGAAATGTATAGATTGTTGAACTGACTCTAAACCCTGACCGAACAGACAATTCAAAATTCGAACATGCATCTCGTATTTTATAACGCCACCTATTTCTGGCCAGCGACACGCACTGCCTCGCGCCGGTTGAAGGCGAGAGCTTGTAATTACAAGCACTTCAAGCCTCTAAGACCTTGAGACGCTACCTTCTATTTAGTGAAGTACAAAGTTGAGTTGAGTAGTTTCTTTTTTTGGTATTCTTTCGGTAAAACATTTTATTGTACGTTATTTGCATTGTAGTAAATGATACATTTTTTCTTGCAAAGTTTTTAAATTATAGTGAACATTTACGAATGATCGAAACCTATTCTCACCAGAAATTTAGGAGGATAAAATTATTTTGATAATAATAATTATAACGCTTCACACTTATGAGATTGCCCTTGTAGCATTCGTTATGCAATGGCCCTTAATCGTACACAGGACTCGCAACACAACATATAAGTATAGTATATTGAACTTGCTAAAATGGTCGTTTATTAATACTCGTGAAACTTTCAATTCAAAATCACTATTGTTTATATATACCTGGGGTGACTGGTAGAAAATGCCGATGGGGATTACCGTGTCATTGGTCCTATTATATTGTTCTATAGTGAGATGAAAAGTAACTCGTGCAACATACGTGTGTACTAAATTCTTCTACACAATTCTTCGGGGTTTATCTAATGCCGATCGCATTAAAACACGCGTGTAGTGTTTTGACAGCGATATGATATTGTATCTTTGTGCCCAAGTTAATTACTAGGTACGCATAAAGTAAATAAATGTACTGATAAATAATGTCTATTTTTTATATCAATCATAGATTTTGAGATTTTTTATGTAATCAGTCGAAAAATAAAAAGCTGTTGTTTCAATTTCTAAAATTTTCGCTACTATTTGATCACAAAATGTCGTGTAACTTTTGTTAGAACTTCATTAACTAATAAATAATTTTTATGCTTTAATTTAATATGTTAACAATATTTAATTTAATTTGTTAGCAAGCATGTATTATTTCTTTAACATACATACAAAAGTGTTCACATTTTAATTAAAACGATACCATACTCTTTTAGTTAAGCTATGTAAATCCCCGTTAAGGAAACCGTCGGTGGAACCGTCAGTCATGATTTTTGTAACATATCCCAATTTCTAACTCCCACTCAGATCAGAAGTAATTCAATAAACCATAGGTGAAAACATCAACAGACAGTACCGTACGATCAATTTTAATACTTATGGTGCTCAGCAGCTCGTAGTGTTTACGTTGAAATTCGAATAATCAATTATTTATCGATGCCTCTGATTGGTTTCTAATCTGTGCAAAAACGAATGGATACATGATACTTTTTTGTCAATGGACTTCGGAATAAAATTAAACTCAGCAACGATAATCTGACTGAAGCTTGATTGTACTGTTAAAAGTTTTATCTATCAATGTTAACGGTAATATCACGTTGGCGAACAAGTAAGCAGAGACGTGTAGGACACCAGTACCAAGTACCAGTTACGTTTACGTCCCAACATGGAATAGGTGGTAAGCCTATTGACATATACCTGACACATATCCAAACTCTATGTCACTACTAAAGAATCTACATTAGAAAAATTAATACTATCCCGGGATCTGAAACCAGAACATTTCGATCGGCAGACGCGTTGACCAACACAACCGACGAGGCGGTCATTTTATTGCGCATTTTTAAAACTTATGTTGTGACGTCATTCTTGAACGATTTTGTTCCAAATTCATATTCAATAAGATTATTCCAAAAACCGCGACCGTTGTTAAGCGCATCTCTTGCGAATGGCCGAACCGATTTGACTAAATAAAATAGTTCATAATAATCCGAACATCATTTTTAAGGAAAAAAGCATCGGAAAGTTTCCAGCAATATAGAAATTCCTAATAAAATCGAAAGTGTTTTTATATATAATTATTGCATAAAATCAAGATCACAGCTGACAGCGTAGCTCACAGCGTGACCGACGAATGTGCGTAAATCATTTCTGTTTTTGGTATTGTCATGTGGGAGATTTCGGTAAAAATTCTAGCAAAGTGCAAAAACAATATTTTTCCTATGCACTCTCGATCATAACTTACAATGAGAACGTCATAAATACGAGTATTTGGACGATCTTTCTTACAACTTCGTAGCCCAATGGCATTTTTGGAACCCATGTAGTTTACATCTTTTCGCATATGTACAAAAGCACTATCAGTTTTATTGGAATTGGGACGAGGTGATGTATGTCAGATCAACTACTTCTCATTTAAATTATTGGGATTGGGCAACATTACGCCTGTAATCCTCGAAGGTGTAGACAGAGGAGTAAAGCGCACTTACACGTTTCACTAGTTACGTTTACGTCTCAACGCGGAATAGGTGGTTAGCCTAGTAACATAAATCGTGTCAAATGTTCAAGTTGGAAAATCCGTTTGTTGTTAACCAACGGGGGAACTAAATCCAGACCCTCTGCATTAGCAGTTGTGTTTGCAACCACTCAACCAACGAGGCAGTCGAGGGATTCCATGGTTATTGATCAGCTATTATTATGGTAAGCTTATTATAATTTCCACTGCTAAAGAATATTATTGTCTACAAAAACAAAAATGTAGCTGGCATACATTTTTTATATTAAATTGGCATGCCAAACATAAAGAATAATAAACTTGATATTCCATTAGGAAACAATTTAGAATAAGGTATTCTTAAGGAAGTTAAATACAGTATAAAAGTGCATTGTAAACCGCAGAATGTAATTCTGTGCGTATTTGCGGATCGGCTGTCCACTCCTGCCCCGGAGGAGGCCGAGTGCTGACTGCATTGTGAACGGGAGAGCTAGGGCTGTCACTGACGATTTTTTTATTTTTTAAAGGCACGTATTCCCCCAAATGGTAGCCAGAGGAGTGTGATACATCATACATTTAATGACAAAAAAAATATTGACATTATGTAGTCCAATAATACGCAACTTGTTCATCTTTATTGTGTAAGTCAACGATTTTGTTAATAAGAATGTTCTAAAAAGTGGCGCCGATTTCTTGCTGGCTCTTCTCCGTAGCTTCACCTTCCGAACCAGTGGTAAATTGGTAAAAATATTAATTTAAAAATTTATTTTTAAAAAATAAAAATGACTATTCGAAAGTTCTTGGAAAAGATTATTTGAATAAAGAATTATTTGATTGATTGATTGATCATAGAATAAGGTATGCGCCAGTTGCTATACACCGGGCAAAAAATCCAGACTCAATTGTTAATGGTAACCAATATATGCTCAAATTATGAAACATAGGCCACAAATTATTAAACAGCAGTGTTACAGTTACATTCACTCTTGTAATACGTCTTGATCTAAACATAATATAAACTAATTCAATTCTACTTCTTCCTTTAGTTATTGTAAGTGACAACCCTAAAAATAAAGTCGAGCGACAGCCTTAAGGACAAAGTCTATCGTAAATACTCGACTGCTTTTTATGGAGATCTTCATCTTATTTTCTTTTGTCTTGTTTGTTGCGGTACGCCAAATAATTTATGTGATGGTGTTTATGAAAAAGTGTGAAGTTAGAAATGCAAATGTGGACGTGTTTGTTTGTTCCTCCCTCAAGTAATAAGGAAACAGTGTACCGTTTTAATTTTAATTTTTACATCGATTCTTTGTTATATAGAAAATGACCTCATCATTATTATCCGCTTACTCCCGTCCACTACTGGGCATAAGCATCTCCGATAGCCCGCCACTGACCTCGGTCTTCAGTTCTTTGTATCCAACGGCTGCCTGCAGCTTTGCCACTCACCACCTAGCGAGATGATATTAAAAAACGTGTCATTTAAAATTGTATCCAATTCCAAAATGTACTTACTACTAATCCTCTGTGGGGGTTACTTACTTAGTACTAATTTAGAATGTATGAAGGAATTGTCTTCATCTACGCAGATATTAACATTCGCGGTATGAGAAAACGACGGTACACTCGTACTGTGTATTTGTGTGTTACAGGGCACACAATATTGTGTCTGAGTGGATAAAGAAACCAACCCCCGACCCCACGTCGTGTCACCAGGCAGTCTTAAGAGGCGATCGACCCGACGCAGGCAGATCGCAGTGTGACGCGGTGTGCCCAGTTGCGGGTTAATGACGCGGCCGCCTACGGCAGCGGCGTAGGCGGCACGAGGAGTCGTGCTCTGTTTGCGAGGACCAGGTGACTTTAATTCCAAGATAGTTGCAGACAGAAGTGACAAAACCGGTAATCGTAAAACTCGAGAATGAAACAAAAGAAAAGTAACCATTTTTTATACTAAAATTACAATATACTATAGATGATTCTTCTTGACCAGCATGATTTTGAACGAATACATCTAAGACTAGACAAAAGGATCTTGGACAATATTAAAGCTGTCACGTGTAGGTTCACCCTAATAGTTTTTATTCCAATACCGTTCGCACTTTCACTTGCTTCTGGTTTTTTTTCGTATTGTCTAGAAGACCTTCACGTAATTTACCTAGAAGAAAGCCCGAATTAATTCGAAAGCTTTTTATCACTTACGTACCTATTCTTTTATTGTGTACCATTTCATTAAGAGCTTTGATAGTTCTGTGAAATGTAGTCTCTATAGTATCATTCTATAGTAGGTATATTATCATTAACTGATATAAATCAATTGTTCTGTGTTTTTATAAACTAATTTTGCTTATTAATAAATTTATCATATAAACTTAAGGGATTTAAAAGATTTTTATTGAACATTAGACAATGCATAAATACAAAATTGTTTGTAAACGACTACTATAGTT
>DWEI01002067.1:0-15128 GCA_018245875.1 Mysoria ambigua | reverse complement strand
CCGGTGAATCGCGGGAATGTTCTGCATTCCTCTGCCTACCCCTTCGGGGATTACAGGCGTGAAGTTACGTTACGTTAATTATTTGTTAAACAATTCGAAAAAAAAAAAAGTTTGGGATATTGATATGATTAATAATATTGTGTAACTATATCTGTAAATAGAGTTCTGGGTGCATTGATTTCGATTATACTATAAATAGATAAAAATAATTAACTATTTTATTTCAGAAAAATACGCGATGATTAATTACATTGTGAATGATACAAAGTGTATAATATAAAAATAAGATAAGTGTAACATTTAATACAAACAGCTTTACACAAAGTCTTCCTTCATACTAAAAACTAATGTAATTAAATTTAAAAGAAATGTGTATCCACTTTAACCAGATACAATTTGCGATAGAAGTAACAGTGCATTAAGCTCACAGAAGCAAGAATTAAAAAATATAAACTTAGTTGTTTTTTACAGCCTGTCTCAATGCTCACTCGGCCATATTATTTCTGAAGACATCAACGTGAAACCAATGTTAGATGTGTAAATTGCCTATATGAGCGGTGTTAATGTCTAAAATGAATAATCTAATCGAGATATAAATATTCTATACACTAGATAATTTTCCGAATTGTGCTTAAAAATTACTCACCCTTGATATTGACTAATTAATAACGGGCTTTAAAATATTTAACTTTACATTAAAATAATTGGGAGTAGCATTTATCTAAATTAGTGAAGTGTAAAGCTTGTAAAATACTATAATGCGAATAAAAAAAAGAAAAGGTTCGTGCGAACTTGAATTCAGTGCAGATAAAGTGATATTTGGTCGCGAGGGGAGGGGCCTCAAGCGCCGCCCCGTTCAAGCGCGCTCAGTGGGCGGCGTCGATCTGATAACGCGACTATTGTTACACAACTGTACCGCTCTACCGACTCTAGCGGCTTTACGTCTATACCTTTACTTAGAATAGCTAAGAGGAATGATATTTCGGAATTTGAAAAATGTTAGTGGTGATACATTAAATTAAATACTTAAAAGTACTAGTGAAACTTTTGCCAGACTTTACTAACTCTATGTAGAGTTCAGGTTAGCTTTTTATTAATTTATATTGCAGAATGTGTTTTAATTTGATGAAGTATTTGTGTTTTCATGATTTTATTGCGTAGTTGCATAAAAAACAACAACTAGCTTGTTTTGCTCCGAAGGGGTAGGCTCTGATGCACACAATAGTAAAGCTTGTCAACGCCTTGTTACGTATGTTATACGTCCCGTGTGATATGGAATGTGTTTATGACCATCCAGTGTCCATAAATCCAGACTCTACTACTGGAAATTTCAAATCAAAAAAAAAACAATGGCACTTCATGTATTTAAAAAGTCTGAATTCATAACTAACGCTGGCTTTATCTCTATTTTATGGACAATTATTACAACTGTAAACTATATCAAATAGTAATTGTTCTAAGATTTTTTGATTATTACCAATTTAGTCATTATTAAGACATGGGTCATCAACATTAAGGTGCAATTTAAATTGTGCAGATTTCCTTATTATGTTATTCTGCACCATGACAGAAAATTGTATATAATCTTAAATTGACTATAATATAAGATCACACTTGTATTTTTTCGAAGAAGTAGACGGGGGATTGTAATTTCATTAAAACAACTATGGCAATTATTTCCGGCTATCAAGTGAAATTATGGATAATAAACGTTCAGGCTCAGATATTAAATGTGTGTAAACGTCGATTAATACTATAATTATAAACGTTTACAATCAATTATGTAATGGCGTAATAGGCGTCGTTTTACATGATTTCACTCAAGCAATTGATACCATTACCTACATTCGATATTCAAAATTGTACAATCATATATTAGTTATTCAAATTGTTGACAGGGGGTCTGTTTACATATAATTAGGTGTATGAATAGTCATTTTAAATACGTTTATTTATACGAAAATTAGAAAACTCTCTGAATCGTGCTTAGTCAGTGTAAACAAACGCCTGTTATCTCTAAAGAATTATGCAAAAGAGTGCAATATATTTTCACTCTTCACCTGTTACGTTTTCAAATTAGAAAAATCTAGCAATCACAGATCCGGCGATCGAACTCATGACCTCTTGAAGCGTCCGGTTCAAGGCCTTAGCAAGCGCAACTACCGGACAAACGAGGCCTTCAATGTAAGAAAAAAAAATGATCAAAATAAATGAATCAGTAGTTCTTTGATGATTGTAATATATTTGTAATTGATTTCCGTCAGGCTGCGAGAGATAGTAGACCATGGGAATAGGATTTCTATGGGCTTCTCTTTAACTTTTCGAGTTGCCGTTGTGGTGAAATATTAAGACAATCAGCGTGGCCGGTTGACTAGGATGCGTCGGACGTACAGTGACACGTATGCACTAGGCTGGGGCATTCTGTTATTGGGTGTGCATCCCACTCCATACAAATTAATGTATTGTAAAAGCATAATATAGATGTTAAAAGGTCACTAGCCCTTGAAGTAATTTAAATTCGAGTCATATGTGAATTACGTACCTACACATATATAGGTATGTATCGGTCTTATGTGTAATGGTCGATAATTCCAACTATGTACTATATACCAGCGCCTAGGGTAAAAGGTGGGCGCGAACGTCTAACTATTTAAGTACCTACATATGTGCTTTTACTATTGATATCAGTCGATATAAATGTAAAACATATCACCATAAGATCCTAGAGTTCGTACGTCACAGTGTTCTCTATAATGTTCCCAAACATGTACAAACCCCGCAAATTCACGATAAGTCGGCGTGGTAGACATACATAGATGTCCAGAACATTCACACAATTCGAAAAATAACACACGTTCATAAGTCGAAGCACAGACGGACTGATGTTAAAAATAGTGCAAACGTGAGTACCGTATTCAAAAATATATAATTACGTTTACAATGTATCTGGTATTTAATAAATTATTTATGTATATCACTGACGTCATAACAAAAATACACGTAGGTACGTTTCTCATTGAGGTATATTAATTTCATGACACAGTGTACCTTTCTTCATATGTGTACCTACCTATCATTGCCTATTGGTGTACAAGTAAACGGTATAAATAAATCTTTTATGACTGTACACAAAGATAAACAATTAAAGAATTTACTACTATTATTGATTCAACATATGTCGGAAGCCAATTTAGTATTATCATTGGCTATTGCTCAGTACATAAATAGTTCGCTGTGCTGTATATTACAAACGAGTGGTTGTATTAATGACAAGTGTAACTATAGTAGCTCTTAAAATAACCGATTAAGATAAAATATTTAAATAATATTTAATTTTATAAATAAAGTAAAGTAGAAAAGTAATGTTATTTAAAGAAAAGTTACAACGCGTGCAAAATTATCAAAACTAAGCGCGTACTGGGCAGAATAACATTTGTTTAATACGTCTCCCGCTCAACATTTAAAAAAAAATATAAAAAAATGTCCATAATGCATTTTCTAAGATATGAAATAACAGGAGTGTTTAAAATACTAATATATGAATCTACATATTTTATAACGGAACGATAACTTTCAGACCTTTAAGCGTATACATAATATATAATAATACAACAGTCAATTTTATATTATTTCAAATGGGCTTTGGTATACCTAATATGCAATAAAATTTGAATAATTGGCTAATGAAGTCAGGATGTTTATATTGCATCGACACATTCGGTCCTTTACGAGGTAGGTAGAGACAACAGCGTGTTGCAAATTTCTATCAGTACAAATGTGACGTGCTTCTTCTGCACTCGTCCCTCTCGTAGCACGTGCACGCGGGTCGCAAGATATTGCGATGTCCCACCAGCCGGTATCTGATCTTTAATGTAGTTGTAATATTTTGTCAATGAAACATAATGGTTATGAAACACATCAAGAGTTTTGGTCAAACATTTATTATTTTATTGTGTTTGAATGTTGTAGTAATAGAGGTTTGTATTTAACAAATTAGTTGAGCAGATAGAGAGATCAGATAGATGATAGAGATAACATCGAACCATGAATGTCGGATGTTTATCAACGACCCTTATAAGAACAGCACAATAGCTTTCGTACGATTTTCTGAATTTTTATATGATAAATAATTATTTTTATTACTCAGTACCCATAATTTACATATCAAGAAAAACATTTAATGGAAAGCACCACCGCGTATGATCGTTAAACTATTGATTCGTAACTTAACTTCGTTCCCTTATTTCATGATGGGACACATAGCGTTACTGGTGACTGTTCTGAACTCGTCTGCCTACCTCTGCGAATATTTAAGAAGTGATGTTACGTTTTATTACGTTTCACGATCGTAAAATTATGTCAAAATATTAATATCGCAACTTCATCATACGATGTCAGTATGAGAACTGTGAGATAATCATAGCACGTGCCTTAATTTATTAAATTTTCACGAAATATTGAATGTGTTGCGCTCTTACAAATTAACATAATACCATTAAATTTTATATCTTATGTAATAGATAAAAAATATAATTAAATAGATATTAAGAAAGGAAAGTTTTTTTTAATTCGTATCAAATAAACAAAGAGTTCACAGGTAGGCCGAGATTCGAGTTTTTTAATAAGACGAGTTGCTCGTGAGTTGGGTAACGATCTAAATAATAATAGATTGAGTGTTTTGTTCTATCAGGTAGCTGTCAGATCGTGTGTCACAACGCAACGGCCTGGGTGGTCTTGGGTGGATGGCGTAAACATTATGACCGTATTATGATGGAAATGGGCGAAGAGTGTACCGCGGTCGCGGCTTTGTCGCGCCCGACCACGACGAATGTCGCATGTTTATTTCTAGCCTACAACAGACCTCTGAAAATAAACCAAAAGAATTCTAACCGCACGATGGAGAATTCTGCTGCCTAGAATGGGGATGGTGGGAGGTGTCAAGACAAAATGGTGGCGCATTTCGCGTGCGTTGAATGTCGGTCGCGATGCGTTTGTGGGTGTCATCGTTCATTGTGTTGTCGGGTGACACCTCGGCGTATTGTGTGACGGGCCGCGGCCGGCGAGCAAGTGGGAGGTGATGCCAATTACCGAGTAAGTAATGTCCGCTCGGCAAACACTTTGTTAGAGCCGAGCGTGTGCTATGACGTGTGAACGTTGTCGTTAAACAAACTCAACATACATTACGACTTTGTCTAAATTAGTTTACGGTAATCAGTTATGAAGATAAGTACGAAATTATTTATCGCGAATGTATCTAAAAGTATGTTAGCAATGGCACCTTTGACGGTTACCTTTTAAAACAGAGTTATACCTTCTAATTGATATGACGTATTATTGTTTGCATTGCTTTTTGGATAACAATAAATCGACATGTTAATTTGTCGCAATAAATATAGAAATTCATTTTAGAATACGATAAAATTTTAATTAAAAAGAAGCAGTACTATATTTAAAAAAACATTACATCATGAATACAACAATTTTACAGCAATAAAGTTTAAAATATGAAATAAAAACACAGATAATAATGATGTAAATTGATGTAAATTAAATGACATAAGAGCCCATTACAACAACAACATAACTACAACAGCAAAATTATTAACATTTCAACTGCAATTACATACCTTCAACACACTAACATATCTAATTACAGTTTCAGGACGTTAGTTACATATAGGTATCTGTAATGAAGATGAACAATTGTGGACAAGCTCTGATAACAACGTGACATTTAATAATATGTAATAATAATATTTTTCAAAAAACCACCGACCACGTGGCTCAATGTGACATTAAAAGTTTAAACAAGCACAACGACTCATTCCTGCTGTTACTATGGAAGGATGTGTCTATGGATTTTGTTCGGGTGGGTACTCGCTTGTTGCGAGTAGCCGTGAAGATTTGTGGTAGCCGAGAGTTTTTATAAGCGGCAATTAAAGTAAACAATTTGGAATGAACTCCTCTCGGAGATATTTCCGCACTGCCACGTATTAATGTGGTTCATTGAGAGAAAAGTGTAAGGAGTCGAGGAGAAGAGAGATCGTTGCAGGGGCAAACTCTCGGCAATTCCTCTGGTGTTAACCATGTCCATAAGTTCCATAGGCCACGTTGTTCCGTAATCTTAAGGTGGTCCGACTAATTGTTCACCAGTTTCAATTTATAATAAAACTAAGAAGGTGTGAAAGATTCTCATAATCGTATATCCATTTAAATGTGGATTGCGACTGTTGTTTTTTCATGATCTACAATGCTTTTTATATAAATTCTTGTCATAATTAGTACGATTCCATTGTTTAGTCTCGGTCTTGGATTTTTCCATTCTCATAGATTTATTTATGAAACCAATCAGTAAATTGTGAACTAGATTGGATGTACGAGTACATATGTAGGTTTTACCGGAAGCGTTTAAAAAAATAATTCGTGTCTGTAAAAATGAAATTAATGTTTAATTTTGTTTTTAATATGTTTATATCATGGTAAAAATTAATAAAGCAGTAGAGAATATCTAAAGCGGCATACACTTCAAATTAAATACTGGATCAAATATATACAACAGATTTGTTTTTCGACCCTTCATACGTCCTATTATTGGTCACGGATTACCTCTCTGAACAACAGCGTTAAAGCTATAGTTTTCTACAATAGTAAGTATAGGTATATGTTAAAATATACATATTATAACAACTTTTTATTTGCGCTTGTAGCTATTTTTAATACATTACTGTTCGTCCGGTAAAAGGGTCGCACTTATATAGTTTTCAGATAGCGACGTGTCGCGGCGTCAGATAAAAGTCGGCGAGCGCCTTCACAAATAAATATATTCATTAGGGTGACACCCACGCCCTATCTCGCCACTAAATCCTGCACTGTCGCCGACGTCGGTGGAGCTGGAACACAGGCTCTCGGTGGACGAGAGCAAAACGAAAAAACGTACGCGGTACAACCAATAACGCCTTCACAGTTATCGTTATACTAGCGGTGATGTTTTATTTCACGCGCCGCAGATAAACAGATTTTAATTGGTACCGATTTCCGAGATACCGATAGTTAGCTCTAATTATATTTCCGATAAAACATTTATCTACTTGTGTTTCATAATAATCTTTACGTAACGTGAGATATTTGTTGGATCAGTCGAAATTGTATTGTGTACAATATTTAATCAGGTGATTTGGATGCCAACTTCATTTGTATTCTAATTACTGAGCGCTGACAAATTGAGACACAGTGAAGCAATTTTTTGAGGAACGATTTTTTTTACTTATGTTCATTTATTCTCCAATTCCTCTGTAGATGATTGGATATAAAAAATATAATTGTTTTCATATAATAGAGAATGTAAGAATTAATGGTTTATTTACAATTACATAAACTTATGAAATACCTAGTATTTAAAGATAATAATTCCAGCTTCTTAATGCTTTAGGTATATCATCGTTTGACATACAGATTCTCTTTAAACATACATAAAGATAAATCAATCAAACCCCAAGATCTGTACCAGCTATCTAATTAATCTCAGTTATTAGTTTTTATGTGAAAAAAGTAGGTACAAAATAGACAATCAGAAGTCACAAGCGTAGCTTGCAGTTCAGATACGCCTGCGACTGACTTCGGGACTAGTTACAGAGGTGTAGTATCTCTTGAGAACTCAGTTGGTGTTTTTAGCGTATCGAGGGACCGGTGGCCATAAATTCCGACGGAGACACAAATGGTTTTTAACATAAATAATTAATTCTCACCAGTGATAGTTCTAGCGAACGTACCTCCCTGGGCGAAATGTAGATATCAATCCACCGACCACCGAATTATCGATGGATCTTCTTAGCCAGGAATCGATATTAGGAACATTTGCAAATTAGGAACATTTGAAAATGTATTGGCAGAGATAATGTAGACTTTACAATATGTGTAATCACTGTGAGAGGTATAGAGATGATTCAAACACACATTTTAACTAAGCAATGGATAACCGTGCCCAAGCGTTTGTTTTTAAAACGTTTTAACAATTTGCTGTTTGTTTAAAATTCAATTAATTAATATGAACTCATTTTACGAACTCATATGAACTCAGTTTACTCATTAAAGATAATTAATTGCAATGATGTAGTTTTCAGATCTTTTGTTTACGAAATGGCTATTTGTGTGGTAAGCGGCACCTAATTAATAACCTGATAACATTTGCAGTATCAACAATTGGTATCTACCTAAAATTTGCAATATGTATTTAATTGATTATTCCATTCTGACAGCGTTGAGTCCATTTTAATAAATATTTCAAAAATGATTTCAATTTGGACATAAATTAATTAAGTAATAACTGTTCCTAAATATATCCACAATTCCTATGTTTATGTTTATGATGTATGTTGTAATAATGCATGTGAAACAGGAATATTAATGTAACATAAATTAATAATAGCTCTGTTAAAAAACAAAATTAAACATAAATATTTGTACACCGTTTTACTAATAGCATAGCTATTATAAAGTTATATTTGACACTGTTTGTAAATATTTAAACTTAAAAATACATATGTATATGAAGTTAAGGTACACATTTAAAAGCAATTATTATCTTGCTAGAATTTTTGCAATAATTTGTTAAACCTGAAAATTATTGAATTAGTTTTACAAAATATTTTATAAAACTTGGGAAAGTTAAAAGGTAGGAAAATTTCAAAAGTACATACCGTCATTAAAAAAATTATAAATTGAACATAAAACTACAAGTCACCATGCTTATTTGGCGTTTATAAGCTGAACTATATGTGAAGTAAGAATAAAGTATTTTTGTAATCTAGACTTTGAACTTTCTTTTGATTAATCTTTGAAAGGTATTGTATCACCATTCTGTTCGACCAATTTGCCCCGTTTGTGAGAATAAGAGAAAGGTTTAAAAACATTGGGTTCATGTTCTACCAGTATTAAATTTTATAGATACTTGGGGCTTCGGTTAATTCACTGATCATCTGTCTGCGCTGAGGTTGGACTATTTTAGTTGCCTCCAGCAACAGCCGTCCGATGCCGCGTTGCCCTGTTTTGATTTGGTTTCAGTCCAACCTTCCCAATCCCGGTAGAACTGTGATCAAGTAAAATGAACTCTATTATACATTTTTATATTTAAATACATACTAGTTAAATATACGTGCCGTTAAATAGTTTAACCGTTAGTTAGTTAAACCCCAGCTAGCAGTTATTATTAATACCTATTTCTTTTATTTACTCTCTTTTTCGCCAATTAGTCAATTTGCATAATGTCTAGCCAGTATCTAATTATTTTCTGCCTACAATTATTATTTAAGCAAATTGGTTGTTATGTACCTATACCTACCTATACCAAGTCATTTGAAGAACGTGTCCTCATCACAAACAAAATGCAAATATATCTTATCAAAAAATGTTCATAATTGTATTCTATTCCGTTTACTTAACATACCTGGCGTGAAGATATGTTTGTAATAATGACTGAATCAAGATGAAATACAAATTATTATTAAAACGGAAAATAAAAGAATAACTAAGGAATATTTTTTTACATACCTACATACATATATACATATCTTTAAACAAGATGCTCCTACATATATCTCTATCCTGACAGATCTGCTACGCCTCCTCCACATTCATCGCTATCTTCATGATGGACAAGTAACGTAACTGGTGAATGGCAACAATATTCAACACTCCTCCGTCTACCTCTTGTAGATCTTGACGTTATGCTACGTAGATATTTTTTTATTATACATTGTCTGCTACTAGTGATGGAGAAGTTTTCTTATAACTAGTGGTGAGTAAAGAAGTCGCTATGTCCTCGGTGCGCCGGGCAGTATGTTCGTCCTTCATTAGACATAAACGCCGTTCGGGGAGACTCATTTCGTGCACCCCCTTTGATGTGGATAACTTAGTAGAATGTTTTTATATAAGTGTAACCTTCATCTCCATCCAGATCTCTCACCGTATTAAGCTGATATAGTTATGTCAAAATAATACTAATAAAATACTCAGTTATTATACCATATAAAATAGTCAGTTAAAGCCACATCATCTCCCGGCTTCACAAGTAAATTTGAATAAAAGCTCTACAATCTTAGGGTTACTTATTCTACGAATTTAAAAGTAAATTGGAAGGTTGCAGTAACTTCTCACTCTTCCATGAGCCAGTAGATATCTGGTATATCGATAATAGCAGAATTATTTTATGTATATATAAAATTATTTAACTAATTCCAATATGTACTATGAAGTATTATGTACTATGGAGTACTATGTACAAGGATGATTAAGAAAATCGTGGGTCGTGTTGGTTGCTAACGCTATAGCCGATTGAGAGGATTTTTCTAATTTAGATTTTTTCTATGCCCGGTGTATGACAATATGCTCACCACCTATTCCATAAATGTACGTAATTGTAATTGTTGAATCCTGGGAATGGGCTACACTCTTGTGCCAACCTCTTCGGCGATAATAGGCGTGATGTAGGGTTACATATAAAATGCGTACACTAAGTGTGCATTTCTTAATTTTTTTTATATCTAGCATATGCGTAAATTAAATACATATAATAATTATTTTATCGCATTGATTTATTAGCGTAAAGTACTTATTTAACATCTCACCAGCTGTAGTATGGGCATCCTGTGCTATGTCGAGTTAATAAAATTTTATTTCCTATTATACCAAATAAATATTACATTTTTCTTTTAATTATTCTACTTCAAATATGTTGTTATATGCGCAGCTCTATTTTATAGTTAGGTACACGTAGCTCTACCTTCATGTGAAGTTAACAAATAAAAAGTCGCTTATAACATCTGCATTACAATTACAAAAGAATATTGGCGCAAATAAAAATTATAACAGGGGTTGTACGAAGAAACGGAAACCACAACGCCGATCGAGATTGCTACAAATTAAAGAGAGCCAGCACAAAGAAAGTGTGTTTACGATCGAAGGGACCGCATGAAAAAAGAAGTGTAGCGCTACGTCTGTTGCACTTCGGCCGGGACCTTCCGGCGATTCTCTTTTCCCTGTAATTATAAGTAAAAAGCTGACTGTGATACCGTCTGCATGATGTATTCAACAAAAAGAGGTGAATGTGTGTTTTGTGTTACTATAATTGCGTCTTTGTATAGTGCTCTTCCTGAGGGTTCTCCGGCGCAATTAGCCTTTAATTCAGATTTTAATTCTCGCATTCATTAACGCAACAGATTAAACGCCGAGATGCCACATGACGCTTGCATGCCTAATTAATTTATTAACCCCCCCCCCCTACCCCCGCTTACCTCCGTGGCTCAGTTGTGTATGAAAAATTAAACGAAATATTTGCAAAGTTTCGTTTAATACCTACAAACATTAGTTTTTAAGTGAATTAATTAAAAATACAAAATATACCCACTGAAACACCCAAAACGATCGATTTATAAACATAAGAGGAACGCTAGTACTTTTCGATTTAATTAGAATGGAACGCGCCCGTTACGGCATCTATTAGAATGCTGAGCATGGTTAACTAGAGCTACACCTAATTAAAGGTGAATTATTGCCATGTTGTTATTTCAATACGTAAACGAGAATTGCTACTGAACAGACAGAGAGAGATATATATTAACACCTCCGCTGTCTAGAAATGGTGAAAGATCACCTGTGCTCACTACCGTAATTCTACCACCGGGCGGTAGATCACCTGTCCCTTTCATACGGCTTAAGCTTAGGCCGAACCGAACGAGTGTGAGTAGGAGTAGTTTCATTCGCATTGTGATCCGTAAGGTCGGAACGTAAACATTATTGCCACGGCAAAATGTTCTTTAAATTTTTATAAATAAGAATCGTAATGTTCATATAATGTTCGTTGGATCGTCGTAAAGGACGGAAGGCTGCAAATGAATCTAGCGCTGGTGTAGTTCTGACGCGTTCGGAAATCGAATTAAGAGCGTTAGAGTGAGAGGTGCATGGAGGTTCGATTGAGTTGAGGCAGTTTTTTGTTATTGTTTGGCGGCGGTGATTTTTTTCCGAGGCGTGCTAATGGGAGAAGGCGCGCGAGTGGGCGCGCCGGTACGGCAAGCGCGCTCTTCAGTGTTCTGGCTGAGCTTCAAGCGAGCGCGTGCTAGGCGAGTGTCGTCCGTCTCGTAGGAGCTTGACAATTGCAAAAGACACTAGTCGTGTTTGAGAGTGAACTTTTAGTTGGTGCGTATGCTGACGTCCGAGGTGGCTCGACCATGTTGATATCTGCGGGCAGCGGCCCCACGCCCGAATTCTCCCCTGCCTCGTGCTGTGCCCCCTGGAAGATGGAGCCGGCGCCCCCGGCGCCAGCCGCCATCACTCAGCCGCTCAACATATCACCAAACGGTAAGTCACTGGCAAATAAAAATTAAAATAATAATATAACTTTACGTACCTTTTCGTCAATATACCACTAAAATATTGCTCCAAATTATAGTTTCCAAATATTTTCAGATACTGACTATAAAATTAACACTTTAACACGGTTGCGTTTTATTAATTGCAAAAGTAATTAATAAAACTTTAATTTAATTAAAGCAGTAACTTGTTAAACGAATAATAACAATAGTAGATTATGTAGATGCAGATATATAATTGTAAATAAATTAAGTATTATGCCAACATTAATGTTGTAACTAAAATTATTGTATTTTGAATACAGCGGCAAACAAAACACAAAGAAATATTAAATAAAAATTTTAATATCGTTATGGGATAAAAATACAATATATTTTATTTCCAACTGATTTATTTATTTTTTCATAATGCCTAAAAATAGAGTAAAACGATACAATTAAAATGTTTTATATGAAATTTTTGCTATGTCTGCATTTATTCTTCTAATATTTTATTTACTAAAAAATAATAAATAGATGTTCCACTTAACTTGATTATATTTGCAACATAAACTCAGGATTAATTTAAATCAAAAACGAATTTTTGGTGAGCCAAAAATTTTACTAACTAATTATTCAATTATAGAGTAATTTACATAACTGCTATAATATAGTCTTTACTTTAGAGCGCCTAAACGTCATAGAGAATAATAACCATTATTCTTTCTGTATATTCTTTCCTGACATGAGAAAATTGTGAACTCTACTATTTATGCATGTTCATTAACGTAAACTGAATGTAAATTTGACAATTATGTGTATAGAACGCAATATAATTGCATCGTGCCGTCGGCGTCGGAGTTTGCAGCGTTCTCTCCGATACTGTCAATCATTACAAAAAGCCTATTTCTTGTTAAGGCGGGTCTACCATAGCCCAGTTTCGTAACCGTCTCCGTGCGTACTCAGTCCTCCATGGATTTCTATATCGACAATTACATGTATATATAATTAAATAGGTATGCAGACGAAATTAAATTTTAATTTGGATCATACATATCTTCACGCCAGGCCTCTTACAGGGTAGGCAGAGAGCACCGAGTACCAAATATCTCATTCTTTACAGACCTGCCGCTCTTTTTCTACACTTCCTCTTCCCTCTCTTCATAATTTGATTCTTTTTATAGAGTGCTCTTCTTTGTAGCTTCGCCTTCGTCTTCTATATATGTAGCTTAAATAGGAAGACAATAAAGAATATTTGGATTATTTAGGAAATAATGTAGAGTTCATATTACTGATTCCGTATAACACATAATAGGTATGCTATAAAACAGATATTACGCTTGATTTCACAGTTGTTTGAACTATATACAGATTCTAGTATCAAAGTTGACATCTTTGTCGATTTATTATTTAGTTTCGACTAGGAATTATGGACTGTCTGGTTGGTCTAGTTAGTGGTTACAAGCGAAACTGTTGATCTGAAGGGCCTGAATTAAATCTTAGATTAGCTATTATTGGAATTTTGCAACTTGAGATCCCTAGCATTATGGGCTACAATGAAATCGGGAGTTATGCTCAGTATACCGTATTTGGTTCACTCTCTGTTACGAAGTATAAGATAACCGGTAAAAAATGAGAATGCTATAGTGGACCGCTTATCCCTTCACGAAAATATCAGGGTAACTTTATATAATGATATAGGTCCATGGTTTTACTTTATTATAATTTCAAGTGTTATTCGAGGGAGTACCACTCGTATTATTATAATATACACAGACCTAGTAATTATTGTATACAATCTCATGTTCAACAGATAAGATGCAACTTTTCAGATTAATGTAAGGACGTCGCCACTCAAGTAAAGTACGCCCAAATACATTTATTATTTTACTTCATATTTAATAATAGTTTACAAGGGAATGAAATGAGTATGCGCCAATTAATAATTCATTTATTTCTTTCAAATCACGCATTATAATAGTTAACAACGATAACCTATGTGACAAAATCTGCTGCCTCTACTATCATAATGGATAAGAATTACTTCTACGCTGAGCCTTCTTTATTGCTATAGTTATTACCTCCGCGACGTGTGCCGCTGATGTCTGACAACTCGGTCCAGTCTCGTGAACCTAGTTCCACAACTAACTCTCTTATTTTCTTGTAAAGCAAACAGACTTGACCCTCGTTTCTATAGCATAATACCTACTAGTCATAATTCGCATGGGTCCTACTCTTTATTGTAAAAGAATTCTTCAACGTCCCAGTCCATTGCTCTGAGAGGTCAATAATGACCGGTAAGAGTTACTATCGTAATAATGACAATATGATTACGAATATACTAATATCAAAAAAGTTTTCGTATTGACAATACAAGTTTTATTATTGGTTCCGTTTGCATGTTTGATGATAATTTATAATTTATGTAGTTGCACAATCATGTAAATGGCAATCGACGATGTCGAAATCAAAGCGAAGTAAAGGTTACGAAGGAGTTGTATTTATTAAATATTCTGTCTCGCTAGGTCTGCGACAATATAGGCAGGTGGCACTATCAATTAGCTTTATAAGTATGATAGCTGTCCTATACCCTTTTTAGAACCTAGTAAACCCCATCATTTCATTATAAGTGTACTGTTGTATCAGGTTATGTATATGGTTCGGCGGCCATACTTATTTCTACTGTAAAGCGACTGTATTTAATACTGTTTGTGTCTCGATCTGACGGAGTGGCTGCGTTTCCACGCTTGTACTACAGGCGGTTATACATATTAGTGTTTAGATGTT